>PVLD010008626.1:19104-82808 GCA_004027595.1 Dinomys branickii
AACTGTCTGACTAAATTTGCATGTCTGTATATGGGTTCATACATTTACAATTCGAAGATATCAATGGATAAAGCAATAACCACTGTTGAGACCATATCACCTTGTCTATAGATTAGTTGTGATTGTACTATTTTTTATGATAATTGGTGTCTGTTTGTCAATATGTTTTTGTACTTTTATGTTTTTAAAATAAAAAAAAGAAAAAAATAGAAAAAACAACAACAACAAAAAACAAAAACAGTGAGACAGAAACCCGAGCGATGGTGTCATTTGAACTCCTTTAGCAAGTTTTGGGTCTGCTCACTGTTACTCCCTCATGTCTTTCTGAATTCAGCAGGTTTGTAGAAACCCCACCACACCTATTTCAACTCCTTGCTTAAACCAGTCTACCTTTGTCACCATGTGGAAGTGTATCCTCAAAGCATCATACCTCCAAAGCTTAGAAGACTGTCACTTTATTTGGAGCCAGGATTTCTTGCATTTTCTTCATGTATTTAGAATAGGCTAGGACTCCTACTTGCATCTTTAAATGTATCTAGAGTAGCTTCAAATAGTGAGGATCATTTGGAAAGCATGTACTTAATAAGTTAATCATAATAAAATAATTATGCATATTTAAATGATAATGGACACATAACTATTCTATATCTGTAAAATTATTTTGCTGTTTACTGCTTCAGTCAGTCTAAGTTTTGCAAAAATTTTCTGTGGACAATCTACCACATTAATTATGAAAAATGGAGAGAGGTTGTTAGGGAAACATGAAATGATACCATTTTTATTTTTCTATAAACCCACAAGGTAAATAAAAAAAATGAAGCTTTAAAAAATCTTTCACAGTACAATTTTATTAAGAAAATCAATGAATAAATTATACTGACATCTGATAATATGTCACTGTGGGGTTTTGTTGTCTTTTTGAGACAGAATTTTGCTATGTGGTTCTATGTGGTTCAGGCTGGCCTTGTGCTCACTTTGTAGCCCAGGCTGATCTCAAACTAACAAAAACCCTCTTGTCTCAGCCTCCTGAGTGCTGCGATTACAGGCATATGTCACTATGTCCAGCATCACTGTGGTTTTGGAAAATTAGAACTGTAATTTCAGTATGTTAGCATACTACCATATACATTTAAAATATAACATAGATTTGAAACGTATTTTGAACATTTATTTCACTTTTATTTCAGCAAAAAATATATTTGCACATCTATTTTATTCTTTTGGCTTTGTATAAAACAGATGGAAGGAATGGCATCGAAAGCTGTGAAACAAAAGCAGCGGAGAAAGAAACCCCAGCAATGGTGCCTTTCAAACTCTAAGTTTTGGGCCTTACTTAAAGGTAAGGTAGGAGGAAGAGTTTCACACACTGAGAACTATTTTATACATAGGATTGGGTTTCTGCTTGTAACATACAGCTGGCCTCGCCCTGTGCGTGTGGCATTCAGGGTTCTTTCCCAAGAATTAGACATCTTTGCACAACCAAGCACTGAGACTGAGATGTTAAGACAACGCTAAAATCCTGAAGGCAATCATTTCACGCACCGCCAAGAACAAAGACATGAAGTAATAAATTTGTATTCTAATAGGAAGGGGTTCATTCATTCTCCCTCTTATGTGTATTTTCCTTTGCTTGGCTGGAGTCAAGAGGGTGGCAGCTCACCACTGCAATTCACACTCTGCTTAAGTCCAGATTGCTCTTGGCCACAGCTGGAGGAGTACTCATTGTGTCAGCAAGAATTCAGCATGCTCTGAAGTATGACTTGCCACTGGGTAAGTGTAGCTTAGTCTTTGCTCATGGAGCTATGACCAGTGCGGTATAAAGCTGTACTCCGCATGAAAGTCCATTTGTACAGAATTATGTGTTATTGGTGGGTAGGTTATCTAAGCTCCAACTGACAAAATTTTATCATTAAGCTCTTTAATTAGAAAGCAAAGTTTAGTATGATTTTTATAAAATTACTCGTACCTACTTCTTGTTCAAAATCTTCTAATTTACTTCTAATTTTCTTTATTAACTGATACGGGGTAACAGAAATGTTACACATCTTCAATTACATATTTAAAACATTGTATTTTTAAACAAAGAGACTCATTTAGGAGCTTACAACGTTATACAACACTGTCTTCAGCAATTCTGTTTTTGAACTGTATTAGCAACATAAAATATATGCCATTTCAATCTCCAAGAAATTTTCAGTGAATGCTAGTAAAAAAATATATATTTGCCTAAATGCTTTTCCTTGTTTATTTAAACAGAAGTAGAAATCTCATATAAAAACCATATTGACATTTCAAAGCTTCTTCACCAATATTATTTACACTTTTTGGTTTACTGAGTTTTATTAAAACGAATCTTTTGATCTTTTGTTTAGCATCTTAAAGTTATTGGACTGAAAAATATGTAACCTTCGCATCCCATAATTAACTGTTACAAGATTTTGATGCCCGGTTGACCAGTATGCCCTGGAGAGAAGAGATTTATTAAAGTTTAATAGATGATTTATAGTTGCATCTTCTCTTGAAAAATGAAAATTTTACAACTGCCAAGCTGAAGCACATCATCCTCCTCTCTGAGCTAAGATGTGATAATATCTGTAAAGGAATAGAAAAATTATAAAAATATTCAGGGAAGTTTGGTCATTTTCCATGCATGGATTTTAAAGATATTTCCAATAACAGCTCTAATTTCAGTGAACCTTTGTCAGTGTTTGGCTTCTGTGTGTATACTGATTCATGTCACCTAAAGAAATCATAGTATGAAGCTGTTTATTTTCTTAATTCATAGAGGTAGAAATTATATGACCAATATTACAATGAACAGTAATTTAGAAATCATTTGTAGCTTACTTTCAAACTCACTATTTTTGTAGACAAAGAAAAATATTTACCATAAAGATGTAAGCAGCTATGACATTGGTCTATCTAAGACTACTATGTCACTAGTGCAACCATGCTTTATGTATGCATCGGGAAACATTGGTAGATTTTGTAAGTAAAAACACACTACCCATTCAAATTTGTTTTTGAAAAAACATATCAGATTTTAGAATGGTATATTTCTTATATATGATATGTTCATGCTAAAATATTCCTTATCTATCTGAAATCCTCATTTAACTACAAATCCTATATTTAGTTGTATAACTCTAGGAAGAAATATTTACTGTGCTTTCATCTGTTTGGTACTCAACCATCTTTCAGAAAAGTTTTAGGAGATAGAGACATGTAGATAAAGATGACATGGGTACCACTCAAGAACTGTGGTTAAAATCCCCATGAGAACATACTGAGCTTTAAAGGACCTTTCTGATTGCTTTGCAGCAAAAATCTAGATCGTATCACTAAAACTCCAGACACAAATTCCTCTCTTTTGAAAATAACTCAATAAGACAGACATAGCATGAAGCAAAACACAAGAGTAAGAACAAACAAAATAATGAATTCCAAGTACCTTCTTTTTCCATGTGCAGTGAAATCATCAGGAAACTAATGAAATTCTACCATAAAATCACCATAAAATTCACTTTATCACGGACAATGCCTGAATTAACCAGGGAGAGTCTGTTAAAGCAATAACGACCCTTTCCAACCATAAGATTAAAAGCCAAGATTTTGACAGATGTTGGGGGAAGTTACGTTATTTGGACTTAAATGATTTCATCCTAATTTTAGGTTTCAGTTGCTGGTTATAGAATCTTTACAAGATTGAAGCACCTCGGCTCATTATAGTCCTGTACACCCACTATCTCTCATGTATTATAAATGTCGCATTAATCTGAGGCACAAAAGAGGGAAAGGATGTCAGTCCTGGAATGGAGCAGGTAATACAGGTCGCTGTTAAACTTAACAACTTAATTTACTGGTGACTATTTTAAAGTAATGTCTTAACCCTATCCATTTACTAACGTTTAAAATGCAGACATGTTTTACTTCCTAAATATATTTTCCTTCCTTAGAGATATAGTGGGTACCCCCCCATCTTAGAATAGTCTTGTGTAGCTAGTTTTATTAATGAATAAGACTAATGAATACATTTGTTAACTTTTTCCTTTTTTTTAAATCATAACAGCCATGAAAGGAGAAAATATACTACTAACTTGTATTGTTCCTCTGTGGAACATATTTCATTTTTCTGCATTCATGCAATTCTTTTCTAGTATTGTAAAGTCTGGCCACATCAATCACCCTTGTTACAGAAATTTCACAGGTCCTATAAAGCTGACATTTCTTTGATTATATGTTGGGTAGTTATCACACGACAAGTACACTATAAGCAAATCTTATGCTGAAAATGACATCATGCTTATTTCTTATATTAAAGATATAGACCTTTATTTATGATTAGTAAGTATACATCTAGCAAACTACCCTGTAATCAAAGAGTGAGGCAAAATTATTTTAAAATTTTATGCACCTTCTGGACCAAATAATATATAACTCATTTTCTATTTATTCAAAGTAAGGGGGTAAAAATGTCATTTACAATTTAGATTAAGTCTAATATACCAAGTATTTGAAAACTATGGGACAAGGAAACACCAACCAGGAGGTCTATCATAGACATTTGCACCATTATGTTTACTGGGTAGACATTTTACTGAAATTATAGCAACCACAGAAAAGAAGGAAAGGCCAAAGGAAGACAATAAAGCAAAAAAAAGTTCAGAAAGAGAGATTAGATACTAATGTTCAGATTGTAATGTTGGGTTGCGTATTGATTGTTTTAAAATATATCATACACAGAGAAGAGTATGGAATACATTTGATCCAATCATTCTTTTTTAGTTCCTGTTATATTTCTTACAAAAAATTAATGGAAAATATTCAATTTTTAAATTCTGTATTTAAATAAGTGGACTGGTAAAAGGTTAAGGATGGTAATCAGAAAGACAGAAAACAAAATTTAAAAACAAGATGGCTCAGTGGAGTGTGAAACAATGCCTGATATCAAAGGTCATCTCTACCCCCAAATAACTATGTTATTTGGATAATCACATAATCTTCCTGAGAACTTAAGTCATCTTTTCTTCATTCACATCATTTGATCATAGTATTACTTAGCTCATGAGTTATTACAAATATTCCATTATTTAATGTATGCAAAGCACTGTGAACAATGTCTGGCATGGAAAAAGACCTGTATATATTTTGTCCTATTGTAATTTCTATATTTAGCACCTCTAACCCCAGTCACACCCCCAGATTTATTTCTTACCCACATCTGTCTGTCTTAGAAACAGGTCGTTGACTCTTGACCACCAAAAACATCTTAAAAAGTAATTTTATATCGAGCCATATCCCCAGTCACATGTGTCATTAATCTTCTAGGGACCTGAGTAGATTTCAGACTTAGGTTTTTATCAATGCATTTGATGCTATTCTAATTGAAATTATATCGCTACTGCCTATAAGCAGCATATGATTACTTCACCTGGCATTTGAAAATCACTATAAACTTTCCCATTAAAACTTACTTGACCTTTTCAATGACTATATTGACTTTACTTTTTTAAACATCAGCAGTGAAGAGCAAATTGGAGCAAGTCTTCTAAATGCACAGAAGAGAAGTGACTCCATCTCTGTGACCTCTGTGATAGGGTGAAATCTACCAATTATTTCAGCTGATGTGCTACTGGAGTATTTGAGCTTATCCTGCATTTGCCATGGGAGCTCTGAACATTGCTGAATATACTTATAATATCACTTCAACCACATATAGATGACCACGTAAGTTTTTAGGTAAAGAAGATATTTATGAACATAATGCGCAAGATAAAAATATTTAGTGGCAAAAGTGGTTACGTTTCATAGAATAAAAATTCAAATTATATCTTAAAGTAAAAGCAGCAAATGCATATAAAAATGTATTTTAGTTACATGGACTAAAAGTATTCTAAATATAGAAGAGAAGGAAAAAATCACACAAGTGCAAGAAATTAATACCGCAGTGAAGTCACTTGACCCAAAACGATGAACCCCTTCCACTGCCAAGCCAGATAAAATACACAGTTATGGCTCTTTCACTGGCATGTCACATTACTACAAAATATTTGGAAGTAATGAATTATGCATTTTAAATGCCCATGAAAAAGAAGCCATTAAATTCTCTTTGCTTATATTATGAAATTCTTTGTAGCTTAAAAAGTTTAAAAATGGTTGTGCTGGTATTGCGGTGGTGCACACCTTTAACCTCAGCGCTCAGTTGAGGCAGGACGATCACTGAGAACTCCTAGCCAGTCTAGGCTACGTATAAGTTCAAGCACGACCTACAAAGTGAGACTTAAACAAAAATAAAAGAGAGAAAGAGAGAAAATGAACAAAAATACCGTGCAACATTAAAAACTTTAAGAACAATAAAGTAGATCCATGTTCAGCACAGCGAGGCAGACACTACGCATTATTAACTGGGAAAAGTTGAGTAGGAGGAAATAATTCTTTTGTAGTGAAAAGAACACACATACACACATAGTGTAATAGAAAATTTCTGGATGAATGCTTAAGAAATCATTGCTGGTGAATGCAGATTGGATGTGTGAAATGTATGGGAGGCTCACTCCATTCATGTTGTCTGTTAGAATGAGCTAAGTTTTTACTTACACAGAAATGAGTTTGAGGAGAGAAACAGGCGCCCTTCTCTCCTGCTGTGCACTGAAAGCTTTCTGTTAGATACATGAGACTTAAAAATGTGTGTCTTTACACCAGCAAAAACTCTTTCCGATATTTTTGGAAAAATTATCACCAAAAATATCTGTTAGGACAGGAGAGAGCACACAGTCAGGAAACCATAGAGAAGCTCAGGGGTTGGGTGCGCACTTAACGGCAGTATGTTCTTACAAGATCTAACTCAGGATCCCATGAAAGCTACATTAATCCTTTCTGAAGGCAGCCCAATGATCTAAGGAACCACCAGGAGGCTCTACCTTTTAAAGGGCCACATGACACCTCCCAGTATTCCACAGTAGAGTCTAAGCTTTCAATACTGGAGTCTTAGCTTCTAACACATGAACTCTCAGGATAGATGATCCAAGCCTAACACTAGATGAGAAGAAAGAGAGAGAGACAGAGAGACAGAGAGACAGAGAGACAGAGAGACAGAGAGACAGAGAGAGGAGCTCAGAAGAACAGGTTCAAAATGTGAGGCAAAATTTTGCCCAAAATTCAAGATAAATAACTTTATTGTGGTTTTTATTTCTTCCCCCATGGAGTAAAAGTGTCTACAAGATGATTCCCAGTTTCAAAGAGGACATTTGAATGAACATGTCTTGTTGATATTACAGTATAATATGTGTGTATATATGTATATATACACACCACAGATGCTTTGTGTATGATGTGTACAGTCTATGACTCAATTTTTAGATATTATAGTAATTAGTCTTATGTACTATTTTTTTTCAAATAGCCAACTGATGGTCAAACTTCAGTGGTCCTTCAAACCTTTCAAGGAGGCAAATGAGATGAAAGCAAAATCATGAAAATTTGCTAGCGCAGATTTGCAAGAGGAAACTGGGCGCCATCTGTGAGAAGATTTCATTTGCTGCCTATTTCTCCGTACTCCCTGGTACAACCATGCAAAGCTCCTACATATAGCTGGAAAAGGTAGCAGATGGTGCCTTTCAGAGACCTACTGACTACTGTGATCTTCTTGCTAATTAATCTAAATAAAGCACTCATTATTTAATCTTAAGCAAATTTGAACCAACTAAGGCTTGGGGGTATTATCAAGGAAATATTTTCTTTTGCTTGCACTTTTATATAGAATCCTGGTGTTTACCTTGACTAGTCAAGAATCAAAAGAAATTGTAGAAGAGTCCACAGTAGTCAAATGTTTACTGCCTCCACTATGCCAAATATGGCACCTCTAACTTTTAATGTCAAAACTCTAATCCAGTGGCAACTGTCACAGGTTCTTTTTGAAATTAGCAAAGAGAACCAAAGTATAACAAAAAATGTTCTTTATTTCAAATACAAGCAATATTTTGTTAGCTAGACTGAAGACTATATGCCCAGAAATTAGATATTGAAGATGTCAATTTCTAACTTGCTTTTATGTTAATAAATGTTAGTTTCTTCCTTAAATTACTAAATCCATGTGCTTGAAAAAAATTCTGAACCCTAACATTCATTTTTAACTTTTACACTGAAAGTCTTCTTTTTTTATTAATTTGAAAATACTGTCATGCTTACTTTTTTGTTCCTCTCTCTCTTAATTTTTAGAAAATTGGAAATTACAACATCTGCATTTTAACAGAATAACTTCTACTTAAAATATTTTGTGGTATTTTAGTGAGTTATGGGAAATGTATTCAATAGATAGTGCTTGTATCCTTTCGAATGGTTTTTAATTACTTTTTATTCTCTTGAATTATTTGATCAATCTTGCATTCTGACATCTGGTAATCTGAGGAACTTAGTTGAAGATAACAATATGTAATATAAGAACCCTTGTTAATTCCTGTCATCTTGTTTTGAAATCCTGTGCCATTTTTATTGTTTTTGTGTTGTTTTGTTTTTGTTGTTGTTATTTTGTTGTTTTTTTCTCTTTAAAGTAAAAAAGAAAAAAGAATCATATGAGTCACTTTCTTTCATACAGTTGGAAATACATAAGTAATAATTGAAATTATTACCTAAATAAACCTGACATATCTCAATTAGGTATACAGTGGACTGAGGGAGTTACATTTCTAGTGTACCTGTGAATTGTGAAAAACTGCAAATTTCAGTTATGGCCGGGAAAATGCTTGTAAATGCCTATTTTTGTCATTTAAACCCTAAATACATTATGTCTCCCTCAGTTGTGTAATTGAATCTAATAAAATTGTGGATAAATAGCCTTAGAAGGTGCAGGGCATTTTGGCAGCATTTTAGGGATCTTAGGGCTTTAAGAACAGAACCGAGAACACTGGAGATAGCTACATGTGGTACAGCAACCTGTTAGGATGGAATGCTGATGCAATTATGGGTTGCAGGACAGCAGCCAATCGGCAGCAGGGAGAGCTGAATAACACACTTAGATTGGCTACTTGGCAATTCCCACCAAAAAATCAGTTGTGGAGGATATTTGCTCTTTCTGCAAAATTTCACGGCTTTCCATGAATAGTTGTTAGAGTTTAAGGGAAAACCTGGAAACTACTGAGGCTGCAAACTGTGAATTGAGACTTTGCAGGGGTATACTGTAATAAATATATATGATATATGTCATTTATTGTATTTATATGCTTTAAGGATATCATTATCCTTATGGGAAAGTGTTTATATATTTGTGTGAATACATCTTAATAGTAAATAATTTGGGGTTTTTCCAGCAGTGTAAGATATTTTCACCCTACCTGACCCCTAAAACAGAAACTTTTCAGCATCTCAGGGAATTTAAACATCTATTTATAGTAACATCTTCTTGGCAAATAGCTATTTGTTGAAGAATTGATTCCTCAGATGTTTCATTATTCTCTACAGTTCAATTATAGCACTTATTGTGCTATAATTCTTTTTTTTTTTTTTTTTTGGTACATGACTAACTCATAAGTCTGAGAGGTTGTTTCTGGAAATTACAGATTGTATCTAATTTATCTCTTTACCTCCAGTATCTAGAGATGTGCCTTGCACATGGTTGGAAATCAATAAATGTTGCTAAATAAATGAATGTTCAAATTTACCTGAATGAGGGGTGATAGCATGCAAGAAAAGGTTGAAATACATTTTACTCAGGGAAATAATGGTGAAGCTGATTATGTGGTGGACAGAAAGAAACCCACAGTATTTTTCTTTAAGAAAATTTCATTTATTTGCAAGGCAAAACTTTTACTCTTTTATTTTGATTCTCATTTTGCTTCAGGAATTTAAAAAGTCCTAGGAATGCTCTGTGTGAATCTCTTTAGTGTGACCTGCTTATTGGTTGTTTTTCTCTTTGTTGAGCCAGTGGGACTATGGGCTGGGCTTGTCACCTCCTTCACCTTCCACTAGCATGACAATTTGAGCTAATAAATGTCAAGCCCCTTGTACGCAACATAAAATATTTTTTCCTCCACTCTGACTACAAATTAGTATGTGTCTAAGATACAGACTTAATTCTTACTAGATTCTCTATCTGTATTAGGTTTCAATACATGGGAAAAATTGAAATGGCAACAAAAATATCTGAGTAAAAAGTTACCTTGGTTACACCATCGCCTAGTTTAACCATTCTCCTAAATTCACCTGCAATATGTTTGAGGGATAGTCCAGATTTTACTTAAATCTATTCACTAGCAAGGGGTTTGTTCTAATGCATTTCAGTTCTTTACGGCATTTTTTTCTAACACTGTGCCTAAACATATTCTCTAAAACACATATTATAGATCCAAAAATAAGCCACCCATATCTGAAAAGGACTTCCTGATAACTCAAATTACTTGGTATCCAGAATTTTCCAAAAATATCCTTGATGCAGACAGGCACCAAGAAACACCTAGTGGGTGAATAGTGTTCAGAAGAAAATCTATAAAGATCTTGGCTTCAGTCATGCTTAAGTTAATTATTGAAGCTCAATTAGACTAGAGTTACATTTGGGGCATATAAATGTAAGTATAATTTTAATTTCCTTTATTCAACCAGAACAACAGTACAAACATTGTATAAAAATGTCTAACAATGATAAAAAGGAAATATTAGACTACAAATGGAAAACCAGAAACATTTCCTTAAAAATCTAAATAGTTAAAATAGAAAAAATATTGCCTTGAAGAAAAGAGCTACATATGTAGCAATGTTTGTGTAGACAAGTAAATGCATGAACAAATGAGTAAATTCATTTATGAAAGGATGGTGGATTCAGTAGTGACAGAAAATAGGTGCACAAGCTAAGGAATTTCAGTCCATGACAAAAATCAGAAGGCTAACCACGTACAAAATATCTACAATTCAGTACACTAATGATTTTGAAAATAAATGTTATGAATTAAATTACAAATTGAACATTTAATTTTGATGCTATCATATTCTAGCTAGCTATCTGGACATTTTTTGACAATTGAATCCTCACAGTCAGCCTAAGAAAATCACGCCCCTATTGTCTTAGCTGTTCTTAGTTTAATGACTTTTGGATACCAAGTTATATCCACGGATATTTACAAAAAGAGATTATATTAATTAAAACTGAACATGGAAAATAGATATTATCTTTATCTATCATGCTAGGCATTTTGCTAAACATGTTTATGTACTGTTCTACCTAATCTTCATGAAAATCTATCAAAAGAGAAATTATTTGCTAATCTACTAAATAGTAGATATACAGCGTGAAAGTAATAGAGTAACTTGCCTATGATTATATTACATAGTATACCTGGGGTTCAAACACTGGTAGCCTGATTACTGAGCAATAGTTTAAAAATAAAATATCATGGTGGCTTCCTATTTATGTTAGGGAATCAGACCAGTTTCTAAGATGTGCATCTCCCTTTTCTATCATTTTTCTCTTATAAAACTTGAATATAAGTGTAGTAAGGCAAAGAGGCAATACAGACAGCCAAACAGTAAGGAAGGGGAAGCGGCAGAAAGGGTAAATAAACCCTAAAATAACTATGCAGCTGGGTCAGATCATTTAAAGTTGCATTTTGTTGCCTGCATTCTGTTTTAGGAATACAAAATGCTGAAAACAGATACCAGACAAACAGTGCCCCTGTGTAAGTAAGGTAGGACCTCTCTCTCCTTCATTTGCCCGTTCTCAGAGTGACTGCCCTTGTGTTGGGTTGTAAGTTCTGTTTGTTCCTGTAACCCTAAGGACTGTTTTCTGCTTGGGCCTTGTCCAAACTTTAAGAAGTTCTTGAGCATGGGTCATCAAAGAATCCAAACTGACTCACAAAGAAGAGTCAGGGAAATCTAGCATAGAATCATTTGGTGAATGGTAATTCCAGAGAATTTTGTCACTGATTGAACTTTTTTAGAGGAAAAGTCATTTACGAGATTATTTTTTACCTCATTTCAAATCAAAGTAAACCAACAAGACAGCAGGCAAATAAATAAAAGATCCCTCTAAACTAAGCATTCCAAACAAATTTCATCCGATGGTAAAGGAAGAAATTCTCAACCTAGTCTTGGAATTGTAGGGCAATGTCTGAAGGAATTTTTATCATTCCAGATTTCTTACTTTACTCATTCTGAGGCCTTATCAAAGAAACAAGTTATTAACATATTTTGGGATAAAAATGTATGCTAATTAAATGTAGGTAATTCAATTTGTAAAGAGTGAAAAGCTAAAAACACATGCCTGTTAGAACAGAACAGAGAGGAAGTCATTGCTGAGCATTCAATTAAATTTGCAAACTTTAGGTTATCGTAGCTGGACCAGTGAAGAATGAAAAGACAGAAAGTCATGCTTCTGGCTTTTAACATTATAAATCCCTGAATAAATGAAAATGCATTCACTCAAGTATGGTGTCTGTTTCACCTGGGTCTTTAAAAAGATCAATTTGTATAGCAAGCATTTCTGTCCATCTGAAGCCCAATTAAAATGACAGATCCCTCGTTTCAGTTGCAAAGGATGTACAAGAAGAATTTATAAACATACAGCTATTTCAAAATTATAAAATCCATCTTCCTTTTAGGTACACAGCTTATTAAACTTTTGGATGATTAAGCCAAGAAAGTATTAGAAACAGCAGTTTTCTTTTGTTTCTGCAGCAAATTCCTAATAACATTTTTATAGCCTGTCTAAAGCAATGGCTTAAATCCTATTTTATCTCAACATTTAAGTTTCTGTGCCTTTCCACTTATATACTGTGGTAAATATCCATCTTCATCACGGTTGAAGATAAACTACTTATATCCCCATCTTATTCTTCATAAGAAACCCTAGATATTGCTACAAATAAAAAAAAGATAAGAGTTAAATATGATAATGGTGAGTTAGATACTGTACAGTGTATATCTAAACCATTAACAAGCAAATGGAGTATAAACAAATCAATAACAGAACCTATAAAAGCATAAAAGGCAAGACATTAGAGCTTAAAGAATGTTCTTGTCATTGTATTACTGGAATCTGGTACAAATACATGCCCTGGGGGGTAGTCAATTTGTTTTTATTGCTGTTGTTATGAGCTGACTACTCTGAGTAAAGCAGTTAGCAGAGAGAGAGAGGCAGAGACAGAGACAGAGACAGGACAGAGAGACAGAGAGAGACAGAGAGGGGGAGAGAGAGAGAGAGAGAGAGAGAGAGAGAGAGAGAGAGAGAGAGAGAGAGAGAGAGAGATTTGGTGAGATGCAAAATCACAGAGGTTTCCAACCTAGACACAGTGGTATTCTAGGAAACCCAGGGGAAAATTCAGAAAATGCTGGCTGGCTTCACATTTATCTTTCACTCATCTCAAAGCTTGCAAGCCTAACTCCAGGACTTACACTGTACGTGTCAACCTTTCTTCCAGTAGAAGCGGCATCTGTGGTTAAAGAGTCAAGTGTGACAATACCACACTAAGACAAGGCGAACTTTGAGACTTACCCAGTCAAGATGATGCAAGAAAAAAGAATAACATCAGCAAGGAACAGTTCTCTTCCTTGCAGCTTATGGTGTCCTTTGTCTTCTATCTATCTTTTTCCATTTCAGTAGTTCTAAATGGCAATTTTCATTAGGCATTTAGTACTTACGGTAATAAGGTTTTATGATGGTTTCCATTGACAAAGCTCCCTCTCTATTTCATACTGGCAACATTTTCTGCCTTTGATATTCAGGATGCATTAATCTGCTTGGGCTGCTGTAACAAAATACCAGATGTGTGCTTAAGCAACAACAATTTATTTTCTGAAGCCCAGAAGTCATTGTGCCTTCAGGGTTGGTTTCTGGCGAGGTCTCTCTTTCTGAATTATAGACAGCCACCTTCTCCACCGGGTACTCACCTGGCTTTTTCTCCCCCATGTTCTCCAATGTCTTTCCTTATAAGAACACCAGCCTATCGTACTGGAGAATGATCCTTCACATCTCAATATTAATTATTTTCTTTAAATGGACTCCTTCAAATTCATTGGGAGTTTGGTCTCTAAAATATACATTTAGAGGGGACGCAATTCAGTCCATAACACAAAGTTTCTCACCCTAAGTTTTTCTGTGCATCACATTTTCTTAAACTTGATTTTAAAGAGTGTGGATACTTGTGTCAACACATCTTACTTTTCCTGCAAATTCTTGATAAAGAAGATAATGTTGTTTATTAACAGATGATACAATTGCTTCAGGAAATTCTTGCAAATGTCTTCTGTAAGACATGTTGGAGATATGGTCACATAGCTAATTTTTAAATCACATGTAAGTTTGCTTACTAATAATTATATTAAAAGCTTCATCTCATTGTGTTTACCAATTCTGAACTATTAGGTCATGAACTTTTGCAAAATTTCTATAAATTTCTTTCTTTGAGAGATCTACCTCAAATCTATTTAGTCCAAACCAGAAAATACATGCTTTCTTCCTACTTATTCTCAAAAGAATTTGGAGAATTTGTCAAAGTGGTATTTTACTTTGTTGCTGTGAGTTTAACCTTTGCTTTGATTCACAAAATTCTTTGCTAATCTTTGCAGGAAGACTGTCAGTGCTTCCCAGGAGCTAAAGGGACACCGAGAATTACATTTCCAGTTTAGTGGAATCTTAATGATGCTACATGGAGAAAACCATTTTTCCTTGCAGACTAACACTTCTAAATGAGCAGAGAGAATATTAGGATAATTCAAAATGAGATGATGGAAAACAATTTGCTAGGTGTGATCAACATGTCTCACTTTCACCCCTCTGGTTCCTCCTGCTTATTGTGAATATCTGAATAGCAGATTACTCAGTTCCATTAACTTTCACTCTATGTCTATTTTCATTGACAATTTACAAGAACAGTAGAATGAGCACCTTATTTTGAGTGGATGCTGATCACCTATGAGCAGAGTCTCAGGGTCACCTAACGAGGAGCTCTGGAGAAATTCTCAGTGGACTGTCAGTGTTTCTAAAAAATAATAGTAATACCTCAGTGGTAGGTAGACTGTCACCCCAACTGATGTTCATTACTGGCTTAATTTGGATAAGATATGAATAATTGCCACACCACTATATATTTTTGCTATGCCTTGCAAAGGCTGTATGAGGTGGGTTTAGGGTACAGCTCTAACAAATACATGAAAATGTGGAAGCAACTTTAGAACTTGGCAATGAATAGAAGTTGGACAGATTTTGAAATTCATGTCAAAAATACTGGTGTTAAGAGTGATTCTGCTGAGGACTTAGAAAACAGGGAAGCTAAAGAGAAAATATCAATATTTTCTAGCAAATGCATAAATAATCATGAACAGAATGTTGGTAGAATTATGGGTGTTAAAAGCTATTTGGATAATGCCTCAGACAGCAATGAGGACATGCTATTGGAAACGAGAGGAAAGACAATCCTTGTTATAAAGTGACAAAAATATCTTGGGGGAAATTGTGTGTCGTAGTGATTTATGGAAGCCGGGACTTATGAATAGTGAAATTAGATCTTTAGCTGAGGAAATGCACAAGAAAAGCATTGAAGGAACAGCTTTTTAGTGTTTGCTTACAGGAGAATGTAAAGAGAGAGAGACAGACACAGAGACAGAGACAGAGAGAGAGAAACTCAAGAAGGAGTCAAAGGAACCGTAACTTTAAAGATCTGGAAGGCTCTCAGCCTATCCACACTGAAAAAGTAAGAAATCTTGCTCTGAAGAGAATGCTATGGTACAGTACAGCAGCTACTCAGCAAGAAACAGTGTAGATGGGAACCGTAAACCTAGTCAGTCACTATAGCAGAAACAATGCCCATTTACACTGAAGGGGACAGAGACAGGAGAAAATGAAGCAAAGATTTTGGACATTACTGGCTTAATTTGGATAAGATCTCCTAAGACTGCACTATGAAACTATTGGTCTAAAAGAAGGACGACCCTAAAAGCATTCAAAGGTCCTCAGGGCCCCCTCTTTTGTTTTGCTGGGTGAGAGAAAAGGATGTCCTCAGTGTCAGTAGTCCAGATAGTGGTCACCCAGACTGTTGGGGTCACTTCCCAGAGAAGTGGGAATCCCACCACAGTAGGCTTTCTAAAAGGGAATTCTGGCCGAGTGGAACTAGATGGTACAGCATGAAACCAAAAGAGAATTATTGTTTAGAGCTGAGATATGATATAAGTTGTGTTGTTGGCAAAACAGAATTGATAGAAAATCTATGTGAAATTATGCAGGGGGTTTTATCAAGGAGGCTTATAGGACCAGAGGTGGCAGATTAGATGATGGCTTTCTGTGCAGAGCAGGAGGATCCAGTAGTTGTTCAGTCCAAGAGGGTGAAAGTCCCAGAACAATGGGAATCAAGGCTGGTGTGCCAGTCCAAGGCGAAGGCCTGAGAGCTCCTGGAGGGTCACTGCTATGAGTCTGCATTAAAAAGCTGAAGAAACTGGGAAAGATTTCGAAAGGTGATAACAAAAGACACCCTTGCTCAAGCAGACTGGAACTCTTTGAAAACACCAGAACTTCCTTCCTCTCTTCTCTTCTTCTTCCATCCAAGCTTCAAACCTATTGGTTGATGCTGCCCACAACCCAACCAGCGTGAGTCTTCCTTTCCAAGCTTCTTGATCCCCGTGCCAATCATCCCCACAGACACACCAAGGGCTGTGCTTTCCTCATCCCCTAGGAATTTCTTTATCCAGTCAAACTGACACGTCATGGCTAAGTGTCACTTTAGCTTTTAGACTTCTTTGTACCGGTTGTTCTTTTCTTCTTTCCTATCTTTTCCTTTCAGCATGGAAATGTCTATCTTATGCTCGCCCCACCATTGTATTTTATTCATACAAGATTTGTCTGCACTTCCTAGGTTCACAATTAATAAAGAATTTTGTTGCAAAATGGATTATACCTCAAATCACAGCCAGAAATATTTAGCCAGATATATGGAAACCTTGAGGCTTAGTCAAATTGATTCATAAAAATATCCATCACAGTGATGCCAATAGTCTGTGCTCTGTGCT
Source organism: Dinomys branickii (assembly GCA_004027595.1). NCBI lineage: Eukaryota > Metazoa > Chordata > Mammalia > Rodentia > Dinomyidae > Dinomys > Dinomys branickii. The sequence continues at coordinate 36,088 of PVLD010008626.1, forward strand.
CTAAGAGAAACAATTTCAGTGTATTGGCCTGTTTGGGGCTCTAAAACTATCTAACAGCATTTTCATAGTTTTGAACTATCTTTACTCTCCTCCCACATTTCTTCCTGCTCCCCATTAAAGTTGGGAAGTGCCGAAGCCTGTTGGTTTCAATACAAAAACACGCAATTTCTACAATGTTTCAATCTTTCAAGTCACAGTCATGATAAATCACTTAGGTATTCCTATTCCTGAATATATTAACCTGGTACTATGACACTGACCTATGGCCGCTGCCTGACATAGTGTGGCTGGGAGATCCCGAGAAGGTTATCACTATTTACTCAGCACATTAGTCATCCCCGAAATACAGACTATGATCTTTCCTTTCTTTTCACATGAGGTAAACAACTTGAAAAAATGGAAAAGACATGCAGAGTGATGAGAGGGGACCGATAATCAAGCTGCTTATTCTTTCGAGCTATGAGTTTGTGGCTCCAGATTCATTAGTGACTTTTTTGACAGCCTTCTGGTTGTATGGCACAATATTTACCTAGCGATATTGCTTCTGTTTATGTCAAAACAAATAAACAACAAAGGAAAAATTCTGCACAGAAGAAAATGATAGAAACATATCTTGTTTAGAGTAAACATAGGATACTGAGTTACTGATTACATTTTTGGAGTTAAGCCATAAGAAACTTTGAGACATAGATGGCATTTAGTTGGGGGATCTGTATCTTCCTCCTTTTGATTGTGCTTTTTGCTGTTTCTACACTCTTACATTATGTCCACTGCGTTCCTTATATTTTTCTATGCAAATCGATTTCTGAGAAATATATCCTCATAGAACTCATTCATCTATTCTTATACTATTCAGACTGTCTCCTTTGTACCAAGCACTGTGTTCATTGCTAAGAAACTCCAGTAAGTCAAATATACAAATATTTCATCCAATATGGAGTTGACTGAGCATATGCAATGTAATACATCATTGGTGTAATGTCTTGAATATATTTTCTAATATAAATTCTTAACAATCTGCAATGTAGCATCTCACAATAACTGTACTTTTCAATTGAGAAAACTGAAGCTTAGTATGATTTTAGTTCTTCACCATAATTACACAGTCAAACTGGAGAGATGGATTGAGATCAAGTTGATTCAAATCTATAAAACAAATTACTAACAAGTAGATTTTAGGAAATAAATTATTACCAACAGTTGACTTCTCACCTGATTAAATTTTACTTTTTAACTAAAAGCAAATCCTAAGCCAAATGAATGGATTTCAAGAGCTTAATTTCAGATATCAGTATAACAAAATAATTTACTTGGGCAGAAAAGGGTTTAAAATGAAAGATGAGAACTATATACCTTGCATGTTGCAAAAGGATAGTGCACAAGCTATTGTGCTTTCATACATTTCTGTCCCACAAGTCTTTAGAAAGTGAATGCTTTAAGATTATTCTTGGTCTTGGTCTTCCTAGAGGGACTGCTGCGAGCACTTAGCTGTTTATACTTCAGTGCTTCCCAGCGCAGGATCACAGGATTCAATGTTATGATCTTCGTAGATTTGGTTACATCTTAAAGCATGGGGTGGGAAAGGGAAGACATAAAATTCAGAGATATTTATAGAGGTAGAATCATCCTAGCTCAGATGTACTGGGTATGAGGTACAAGGAAAAGGAAGTGCCAAGATGACTCTTGTTTATGTCATTCTCTAATTAAAGAACCTGTAGGGACAACATCTGATAGAAGATGAAATTGTTCTGAGGATGATATTAGGTAAATATCTGAGGCTACACTGTCAAATTCACAAGAAGGGGCTGGGTGAGAAATAAGCACAGTGAGTCCTGTGCAACATGTGGTAAAGGAAGGTTTACGTGACTTGGGGAAGGTATGAAGGATGCTAAGTGAATGAAGTCAATTGATATTTCCACAGCTTCTCTACTCCACTTTGTGATAGATTGTCAGACATTAAGGAATTTAAAATTGTCCTCTTACAGTGCTTTGTGTAGTATATAATAGTTAAAGGCTTACTTTTAATGGTTAAAAAGCGGCAGTAAGACATTTTTACCTTAAATGATTGGTTTGGTGAGGGCAATAAAAGAAATTTGGGAAGATAAGGTCGGTAGTAGAAGAAAGCATTCCTCTAAAGGTGATTTAGCACATGAGGAGAGTGAGCAAGGCCTGACCCCATGAAAGAGGAGTGCCGCTGCTTATCCTGAATGCGGGATGTGGCCCTGAGGCTGCCACGCACACTCCTCTAGTTACACTTCATGAAGAAGAAGAAATCTTTTATTTTCTTTTACTTTTTTATTTTGAAAATTAAAAAAAAAACAGCGAAGATAAAATCAAAACAACACGAAAACAACAAAAACGATACATGACCTCAAACCAAAATTACAGGAAGTCACAATGGTTGCTGCATTACCAACTCTTACCCTCAGTGAAGTTGCTCAGTCCTCCAGACGTAAGGGTGGGACATTGATCAAAGAGTCCAAGTCAGTGACGAGCGATGAAAAAAAACACTGGGAACGATGCAGAGCTTCGCCACACAAGATGGCGGGAGTTCAGCAATGGTTCTTATATGGCATATCATTGTTCTCAAATAAGTCACTCTGACTAACAGGTATTACAGATATTCACAGCTTCCGGGAGACAAAGCTTCTCTTCAGTATAGTGTCCTGCAGATTGTTCCATGAGACAGAAATATCTTGTGTAAGATCTATTAAGTGATTTGGGGGGGTGTTAATTCTTCCTTGTCCTACTATGTGAATATGCGTCAGAACAATGATATATTTATAGAATAGTTTTTATTAATAGTCCTGCACTTATTTGCTTTTTAAATAATGATATATATTTTAAACAACTTTGCACATAAATGTATTTTCTGACAAAGTCCTTGTGGTTTTTTTATTTTACAGAAAAAGAAACAAAAACCACAATAAACACATAAACATAAGAGCAAAATTCCAGAACAATATGATAGGAGGGTAACAATGGTCAACACACTGCCGCATCGTGCATTGTCATCTTTGAATTAGTTACTCAGAGTATATCAGCATTTAATTGTCCAGACAATATTAGCACAAACCTATATTTTCAGTGGCTTGGGAGAAATCAGCAGCATATCTATCTTAACTATTTTTAATGTATATATATATATATATATATATATATATATATATGTGTAGTTTCTTCCCTTTGCTTTTCCCTTCCTCCATTTTTCCCATTCTCCTAAACCAGGTTCTCTTTCCTTTTGAAGTTTCTCCCCATTTTATAATATCTATTGTACATTTTGGATCTTTCTTACTCTTTCAGCTTCTCACACTAGGGAGACAATACAGTGTTTACACATTTGTATCTGGTCTATTTCACTTATGAGTATGGACTCAAATTGCATCCATTTGCCTATAAAAGTCTCCAGTTTATCCTTCCTTGTGGCTGAATAATACTTCATTATATAAAAAGACTACAGATTTTTTTTTTTTATCAGTTCCTTGGCTGATGGGCATTTGGGTTGTTTCCAAGACCTAACTATTATATATTGTGCTGCTATAAACGCAGGTGCACGTATTTTAATGTGGTGAAATGTTTTTAATTCTTCTGGGAAGATATCCAGAAGAGGAATAGCTGGGTCAAATGGGGCCTCCTAGCCTAGTTGCTTGAGGAATCTCCACACTGGTTTCCACAGTGGTTGCACCAGTTTACAGTCTCACCAATAGTGGAGAAGGGTTTCTTTTTCCACACAGCCCCTCAGCATTTGTTATGGGTTGATCTCTTGGTAATAGCCATTCTTTCTTGGGTGAGATGAAATGTCAGTGTTGTTTTAATTTGAATCTCTCAAATGACCAGTGATGTGGAATTTTTCATGTGTTTATTTGATGTTTGTACTTCTTCATCTGAAAAATGTATATTCATCTCCAATGTCAATTTTTGGATTGGATCTTTAAATTTGGGAGGTCTGATTTTTTAAAATTTGTTTATATGTTCTTGATAGTAAACCTTTGTCTGAGGGAAATCTAGAGAACATCTTTTCCCACATTGTGGTTTGTCTCTTCACTTTGTTGGTGGTTTCTCTTGCTGAGCAAAAGCTTTTAAATAAGGTGAGATCCCACTTTTGATTTTTTATACTAGTTCCTTGCAATCAGGGTTTCATTTATAAAATAATTGCCTATGCCAGTGTCTTCAAGAGTTTTACCTATTCTATCTTCCAGCAAATTTAATGTTTCTGTCTTAATATTTTGATCTTTGATTCATTTTGAAATTGGTTCAGTGCATGGTGAAAACTATGGGTCCAGTTTTATTTTTGACATGTGCAGAGCCAGTTTTTCCAGCACAGTTTATTAAAGAGTCTATCTTTCTTCCAGTGTATGTGTTTGGCCTCTTTGTCAAGTATAAGGTAGTTGAATATGTCTAGAGTTATTTCTGCATCTTATAGTCTTTCCCACTGATCTTTAGGTCTTTCTTTAGGCAGTACTATGCTGCTTTTACCATAGAATCATTGTAGTATAATTTTAAGTCAGGGATTGTGATGCCCCCGCCTTGTCTTTGTTGTCTGGAATTGCCTTTGATATTGTAGGTCTCTTTTGGTTCCAAATAAATTTCAGGATTATTTTCTCTAATTCTGTTAGGAATGCTATTAGAATTTTCATTGGAATTGCATTAAATTTATAAAATAGTTTTAGAAATATGGCCATTTTTACTATATTCATTCATCCTACCCAAGAACAAGGGATATCTTTCCATTTTCTGATACCCTCTTTGATCTTTTTCAAATTACTGTAGTTTTCAACATAAAGGTCTTTTAAATGCTCTGTTAGATTGATTTCTAGGTATTTCATTTTTTTGGATGCTATTGTGCTTTTTTCTTGGTACTGGGAATCAAACTCAGGACCTTGTGCTTTCCAGGCAGGCACTGTGCCACTAAGCTGTATCCCTGGCCCTGGATGCTATTGTGAAAAGTGTTGTTTCCCTAATTTTTCTCTCAGTGAGTTTGTTATTCTTGTATAGGAAGGCTGTTGATTTTTGAGTGTTGACTTAGTATCCAGCTATGTTACTCAATTCACCTATTCAATCTAATAGTTTTTTAGTGGAGTTTTTGGGGTTTTCTATGTAGAGTAGTATGTTATCTGCAAATAGTGATAATTTTACTTCTTCCCTTCCTATTACTATTACTTCTATTTCTTTCTCTTGTCTAATTGTTCTGGCTAAAGTTTACAGGAATATGTTGAGTAAGGGTGGAGATAGTGGATATTCTTGTCTTGTTCCTGATTATAGAGTGAAAGCTTTCAGTTTTTGTCCAATTAGTACTATGTTGGCTGTTAGTTTGTCATAGATGGTTTTTGTCAGATGGAGATAAAGACCATCTATTCCAATTTTCTGTAGGATTTTTATCATGAATGGGTGCTGTTCTTTGTCAAAAGCTTCTTCTACATCTATTGAGATGATAGTATGACTTTTGTTCTTAGCTCTATAAATGTGGTGCATTTCATTTATTGATTTGCATACATTGAACCATTCCTGCATCCCTGTTATGAATCCTACCTGGTCATGGTGTATAATCTTCTTGATGATTTGTTGCATTCTGTTTGCCAGTATTTTATTGAGGATTTTTGCATCTATATTCATTAGGGAGATTGGCCTGTAGTTCTTTTTCTTTGTTGGATACTTCTGCAGTTTTGATATGAAGGTAATGCTTGCATCTAGGAATGAATTCATTAGTATTGCTTTCCTTTCAATTTCATTAAAGAGTTTAAGCAGTATTGGTGTTAAGTCTTCTCAAAATTTCTTGTAGAATTCAGCAGTGAATCTTTCAGGACTTGGGCTTTTCTTTGTTGGTAGGTTTTTAATTATATCTTTGATTTCATTGATTGATATTGTTTTATTTAGTATTTTTATATCTTCTTGATTTAACCTTGGTAATTCATTTGTATCTAGGAATCTTTCCATTTCTTCTGTGTTTTCCATCTCATTAGAATACAAGTTTTCTGCAAGGCCCATTTGACTTAACCCTTTTCATTGTTAATTGCATGGATTTGAGTCATTGCTTTGCTTTTCCTTTGATAAGATTGGCTAAGGGTTTGTCAGTTTTATTTTATCTTTCAAAGAACCACTTCTTAGATTGATTGATTCTCTGTATTTTTTAAGTCTTCAGTGCATTGATTTCTGCTCTGATCTTTATAATTTCTTCCCTCATATGCGGTACTGGGGATCGAACTCAGGACCCTGCGCTTGCTAGGCAAGCACTTATTCCACTGAGCTATATCCCCAGCCCCTCTTTCCTCATATGAGTTTGTGGCTTAGTCTTTTCTCTTTCTAGAAATTTGAGGATCGACATTAAGTTGTTTATTTGTGCTTGATCTTTTATTCTGATATGGGTATTTATTACCATAAATTTCCCTCTTAGGACTGCTTACATTTTGTTTTATACATTGTGTTTTCATTGCCATTTCAGCTCATCTATTTTCTTGTCTGCAGGAAGCATGGTTTTCATCGTGGACATCAGCTCTGCAGTTACCTGAGAGATTATTTCTGATTTGATTTTTTCTAGAGTCTCATTCAGTTGCTTTGTTGTTAACACTTCAGAGAGGTCAGGTGGGTGGTTTTCAGATTGAGCGACCTCATTGCCCTCTGGGTTTTCCTTCGGTGATGTTTGGGGTTGCGTCTTGTTTAAGTGTCTCCTTGTTCTTGTGATTATTAATTTTGTATCAGTTTGACTGGATTAAGTGACAAGACATCATCTCTGAGTGTCTGTGAGAGTGGTTCCCATGAAGTTTAGCACCTAAGTGGTAGATTGTATAAGGAAGATCTGCATTTTCCAGTAGGGATGGGCATAATACAAATAAGTTTTAAAAAGAAAGAAAAATGGAAAAATGTATGTTCTTGGCTTGCCAAAGACAACCCTCTTCTCCTTCCTGCTCTGGAACTCATTTGTCCTGGTTGTTAGATCTTCAGATAGAGTGGAACATAGCCCACCTGCTCCCTGGTTCTCAGCTACACTGCCACGGACCAGAATTACACCACCAGGTTCTATAGTCCTTGAGATTGGAAATGGCAGATTATGGGTCTGGGACTTCTGAGCCTCCATAATCTTGAATTAATTCTTCATAATAATCTCTCTCTCTCTCTCTCTCTCTCTCTCTCTCTCTCTCTCTCTCTCTCTGTTTTTCTCCTTGTGGAGAAATGTAGGACAGTTTTTAACAAAAGTATATATATTTTGGTTTTTTTGTCTTGTCATAGACTGAAATGTATATCTTATTCTCTTGTTGCGATAACAGAAAACATATAATTGGCTAATTTATAAAGGGACAGATTTTATTTGGGGCTCATGGTTCTAGAGGCTGTGAAGTCCAAGATCAATAGCAACCTCTGCACAAGGCCTCACGCTGCTTCAGCATATGGTAGAAAGGGGAAAGGGAAAAGTGGAACACAAAGAAAAAAGAGGGCCCAAATCTGCTAACAGATAACTCATTTCCAAAGGAAAAATGGCAATAGTTACACAATAGTTTCATGACCCAAACTCCTGCCTGTAGGCTCCACCACTTATTGAATTGAGAAATTATATCAGCATATCAGTGAGTACAAACCATGTTCAAAATTGGATTTTTATACTTCCCTATATGAACAAATCACATTTCAAATTATTTATTTTCTGATCTCATTGTATATATATATATATCATCTGAGAACTAAAATTAATATAATTTTCCTTTTCCACACTCTTCCACCATAAATTTTCTACTTCATTAAAGGCCAAGAGTAATGCATCTGGTCAGCTATGGACTGAAATCTCTCAAACAGTGAGACATAAGAAAATTTTCAGCTAGTGATTCCCTCAAAACCTCATGCAGTCATAGGTGGGTCTTTTTCAGAGGTGGTTGGATCTAGAGAATGTGATGCTGGGATTTAGGGTGTGGGATTACTAAATTAGTCTACTGATTGGTTTGGCATAGTCCTGGGTAGGATTAAGTGTGCCCTCACCTGGATGTGATTACTACTCACACTAAAGGTAGGAAGCCTTGATAAAATATAAAGGACAGAAAGAGGGCTAGTGGTGCTGCTTGCTGCTGGTTGACTTCTGCCTGCCATGAACTGTTTTCCCTCTATGACGCCCTTCTGCCATGTCACCCTTCCTTGAAGCCAGTCAATTGTGGACTGAAACTTCTGTAAACTGTGAACCAGATCAACCTTTTCTCCTTCGATTTTGGGTGCTGGGTACTTTGTCTCAGAAATGAGAAAAGTAACTAAGACAATAGTAAAAATATATTTCTGAATTTTTTTAGATCTGTAAAACAATGAAAAAAACTGGCTATTTCTAAGACTCACTAATACCTAGTCAATTCTGAAGGTGATGAAATCACCTCCTCCTATTTGGATTAAAGTCTGCATGGAATCCATATGGTCTGCCAGCCTGAGAATCCAAGTATCGGTGGACATGGTCAAGCATCACAGACTCCTCTTGTCTAGAGCAACAATGACGAGCCTATCAGGTGAACTCACCTCACTATATAACAAATTCTGCTAGTTGGTGATCTCCTAACATCTTTTGAATTCTTAAAAGATCTTCAAAAATCAGTGTGCCTGATCTCATATTTTTAAGTTAAACTTTCCATTTTCCATTTTTGTTTGTTTGTTTGTTTTATGGCTGAATTTGTGGCTCAGTGGTAGTGTGCTTGCCTACTATTCTTGAGTTCCTGAGTTCAAACAGCACTACTGCAAATATGCCATTTTAATATTAGGAAAGCACAGAGTTTCTGTGATAGCATTAATATTTTAAAATAAAATTTTTATTGTTTTTTAAAATTTGTCCAGGGGAGCCTAACTAACTTACTGTTTCTGTTCTTCACTAGACTTGACTTCAGGTAAAACATCTTACACCCTAGACTTCATCTTCTTCTGGAGGATCCCAGCTGTGACTGCTTTAAATATGACTTTATCAAGACTTCTGGACTTCACTTTTCACTGTACATATGGAAAAGAGCTGTATGGTTAGCCACATAATTAACAATTATTTACTTTCTGTCCAAAAAATTTTCCTTCATTTTACATGGTGAGGAAGCGCCTTAAAATGTTTTATAAGAAGCATTTTTAAAAAGTAAAGACATTATAAAACAAACCACATTAAGTGGTGTATATAAAGTAATCAAGATAACATGTTGCAAATTTAATAAAACTTTATCAGAATGTAAAGCAAGATAAGCTAGCAGGCTATTTGTAATTAGCCACATGATAATAATTTGAGAAAATTTATAACTAGATTATTTAGGAAATGATCAATATGAAAAATGATATTATATTTTGGTTACTTTGAACCTTTATGTCTTGAATGCTTATGTTTATCTTCTAGGAATAAAAAAAATAGGTAAAATATAAAGTTAAGAATTAATGTATTTTAAGAACAGTATAATTAATATTTTACAATGGATTTAATGACAATTATGTGATGCTAGAAATTGATTTGAAAATTGCATGCAATTTTATGTTTTGGTACATGGCAGATATTCATTGAACATTTTATACAATGAAACAAAATATTGGGTTTATTGTAAATAAATATTTTATGGTACAATTTGATTATATTGATTTCATTTATCTAAGTAAGATATAGGAAGTGTGAAGAAAATAATGGTATTTTATCCATTGATTTTATGTATAGATTTTCTTAAAATATTTTTCAGTCACAGAAAACATCCTGGTTATATTTAAAAGATTCAGCCTCATTAACTTCTACTGCTTTCACTGCTTGGCAGAGATTCTTTTCCACTAATTGCAAATTCTAAATGATAAGGATTGAAATAGTAGAAGACTTACTATGTTTAGGGTAAATCTAGGTTTTGCAGACCTTGCAAACTTGAGAGTTTGTCTTTTGAAAGACAAATGATATAAGTTGCATAACATAATTAGATATGAAAATGAACACTTTGAATAAAAAACAAATAGTCAAAAATGAAAATTTCAAAAATCTGAAAAGGTGCAAATATTAAAAAATTATTTATTCCACGATATTTTCCTTAATCAGCTATGTGTTTTTTATACTTCTGTATTTATTTTTTAATTGTTGTCTATGCATTTGTTGGTTTCTTCACACAATAAAGGTTTTGTATTATTATTTTCTCTTTAAAAATGATGTTTTTCTACAAGAAAAATATATTTCCCAGTGGTTTGAGTGCTTCACATAGCTTAGTTTTTTTTTTTTCTATACTGAGCCACATATTCTCTCTTAATTTTCTGTTTTTACATGGAGTGTCCCTAAGTCGCTAAACAGCCCAGGTTGGGCTTGAAATTGCAATCCTCCTGTCTCTGCTTCCTGGTAGGATGGGATTACAGGCATGCACCATCATTCTTGGCTATTTATATAATTTTCATAATAATATATGATTATGAAAGTACAATGCTAGTTTCCCTCCTAAGGCCACAGAAGGGTTCATGCACTGGAGGGTCCTTGAAGTTTAAAATAAAGCTAGATTTCACAAGGTAGTATACAAATCAACCTAAGAGAATGTTCAAAAGCCCAAATAAAAGTTTATTTGAAAAATCTTTGTCATTCCCTTCCTTATTGTTTTCCTCCCTTTTGTTTCTCTTCTTCATTTTTCTTTCTATTTTAGTGTTTATAACAGATTACCCAAGGGCTTATGTGATTTCAGAGTTTTCTCAAAGTGGTTTTTAGGAAAATCCATGAGAATCTGAATATCAATTTTTTGAAAACATCCAGAGTATTTGTATACTTTGGAGCATCCACCTACTCTGTTTCCAAATATTTTCCATTTTTGCGCAAAGGATCTGATGTAAAAACTTAGGCTCTGTGAGCCACAATTCTCTGTAACCACTACCCACCTCTGCAATTGCAATGTGAAAACAGAAATAAACAATATGTACACTAGTGAGGATGCCTGTGACTCTTCATATAAGGCAAACACCACAATAGTTTGCATTTGGTTCCTGATCCCTATTTACTAAATGATTGCAGCTGTAGATTATCAACAGATCTAATGATGTGGCACCAAAGACCAACATTTCCAAAGAAACCATTGGAAGTTCCTCATATCCCAAACTGGCACTACATTGTATGCACAACCTAAAACATTTTAGTCTGTGAGCCCCCAAGTTCATCCCCCCAAATAAGTTCACAATGTCTATTTGTAGACAAAGTACACAATATTATACAAAAACAGTGTATTCTGATCCTTCACAAAAGTCTTTGTATTAGATTCTGCTTGTCTTAGGATTGAACTAGAAATGCTTGGCAAAGTGTGTAAATGTTATATAAAGTTTCAGTTCAGACCAAAAGTATGACAAATCGGTGGTATTAGATTAGAACCTTGTACTGAAGTCCCACTTGGACACCATCAGCATCCGCTTTGGCTCACACATGCTTTTGTCGCTGTCATTCAGAACACATACTTGATATCAAGTGACAGGCAAAGGTCATTTATAAAAAAAAGTCCTGGGTGATTCCTTATCCACCACCTGGAGCTATGTTCATTGTAACAATAATGCACCAATTTCTATAGGATCACAGCTCTATCAGAAGCTTGCTCTGCATTGGAAGCTAAAATACTGTCGCTTCACACAGAACAGAGGAAAGATTCTGGCAAAAATAACTACCGGAATTGTGATAAAGATAACTATAACGCAAGGATCTCTAAACATTGATTGAAAATGTGTCGGATTTCTCAGCATTACTGAGCTTGGGAAAAGCCATCTGTGTTGCACGTATCAGGCTGGCAGGACACTCAAATCAAGCTTTAATACCACTTCAAAAGAAAAATGCTGAATACAAAATAGGCTGCGACACTTGAGGTGATGCCTGGAATGCTCTATGTGCTTGGCATAGAAAGACTATCAATTCAGTCTTAGCCATATATCTAAACAGCCAAATCTTGATTTCATGTGAAAATATTTGCCATCCTGTGTATGGGTCTTTAATGTGCTGAACAAGTTATTAATTGTCTCTGAATATCTGTGCATGCCACTGTTTTGACAGTGTTTCATGATCTGAAAGTCAAATATTCATTTGCTTGGGTTAACAAAAAAGAAGAAATGGAGAAGATACTACGATATTTTTTTCTGCTGTGCAGATTTTATATTTCTTTAGAAATCAGTAGGATGCTTAATAAATCCTATTAATCACATTAAAAACCATGTAAGTTTCTCTGGTTTTAAAAACATAAATTTCCTAATTCTATTGCAAGCTTTGTTCTCTAAGTGATCACTGCTGAATAAAATCTTGAAGTTCTGTCCAGATGTAGGAAATAGCAAAAATTTATTGACTACTTACCATGTGCTTGGCATTGCCCTAAGCATTTTGCCAGTTGTGACCAATGCAATGCTCATATTATCCTCTACCTGGGTTTTATTATTGTGCTTTGATGAGGCTCAGAGAATGTAATACCTCAGAGATCCCACAGCTGATATTATAGAGCTAAGGTTCAAGTCCAGGAAGGTTAGCTTCAGAATCTGTGGTTTTAGCCAACATTTTCCCTATTACAGTAAATATTTGATTTTAGAATTCATATCTTATCCCAGCACCTCTGGCCAGCATTTTACTAGAACCCTTGCATGGACCATACAACAGTTCTATGTACTCAGACATGCATCAGAGAAGCAGATGTAGGTTCCTTCTTTCATTCTGTCATTATGAGAAATAACAGCTTTCTAAGTATTTCTATTGAAGCAGTAGCCAAAAAGAAATGTCTGAAGGGTTGAGAGGAGAAAAAGATGGATAAATAGAAACAGACAGAGAGCAAGTGAGAGAGAGAGACAGAGGGAGACAGACCCTTGAAGTTTTGTATGTGCTAGCATGAATCTCCCTTTTTATTGACCTTTTCCAATTAGAAGTTGATCTCACTGCTATAGCACTACCTCCCTTAACCCTAGCTCATTGCCCTTTCAAATTCTGTCTTTTGTGGTTCTTAATCTACATCAAAGAGTCCACCAGATCTCACAGCAGTACAGGGCCAAATGCAGGGCTGCTTTGTGATACATTTGCTTCCTGTTAAATGGCTTGAATTACATAATGCAAGTTTGCTTCATCCTGTGTTTTACAGACACATTTCACTTAACAAGGCTCTAAAACAGAGTCATAAAGTTAGTTTCTACAGTTATCCAGAAAGAATATCTCTGGGAGCAAAGAAAAACTGTTTTCTTGACATCCAAGCACAGCATGAAGTGTTCACTAATGCACTCTCCTACTTTTTCCAAGAATTTTGCAAGATAAAATTTCTTGATTTTTCAAATTGATCAACATATATTTACCTTAAAAATGTCCACGAAAGCTGCTGTCACTTTTAAGACTTTTCTTTCTTAATGTCACACTTCACCAAACTATACTCTTATCTATGGCCTTATCACGCTGAATGCGCCCAGTCTTGTCTAAACTATACTCTTAAGTATGATGGTCATAGGGTTTGGAATCTCCCCACCTGAATCAGAGGATGACTCTCAACACAAGGTAAAACAGACAAATGGGGTAGAATTAGGAAGAAGACCATATATAGGAGAGAGATACGTGATTTATCACTGAAGATGTTTCCTAAGCAATTGAATCTACAACAAACCAGATATCTTTCAGAAACAGAGTTATTATCTCAGAGTTCATAGGATCAGAAGTCTAAAAGCTAGGAGTCCACAAAGCTGCACTGCCTCTACAGATGCAAGAGAAACCTCTCTTGCATTTTCCATCTTCCCGTGGTTCTGGACATTTGCAGAGCTGTAACTCTTGTTTGTTTCTTATGGGGCTTTCTTCCCTGTGTCTTTCATTCTATGTTATTTTAATAAGCAATCTATAATTTGATTTAGAGTCCTTGTTAATCTAGAGTGATCTCATCTCAAGACTTTATCTTCATTATATATTCAAGGACTCTTATTTCCAATGAATCGCCATCCTGAAGTTCTAGGGTTGACATGAATATATATTTTTAAGACCCAACTGAATCCACTGCAAACCTGTTCCTGTTCATAGTTGCAATTTTTTTTCTAGTTGTCATCATTCATTACAGTTACAGAACCTAAAATATTTTATTGGGTGAAATCATAGTAGATAATTGCATTTAGATGTAGCTGTATTTGTGCTGTACGTCTAAGTGTACATTTGCTATAGTTTGGATCTGAAAGTCCTCTCACAGTCCCATGTATAAGATGTTTGGTTCTCACCACATGTCTATTGGGAGATCGTGAAGCTTTTAAGAGATGTGGCTTAGCCAAAAAGTTAAGTTCTTAGCAGCACACCCTTAAAAGCAATATTAGGGCTCTGGCTCTTCTTTTCTCCCCTCGCCTCCCATCTGCTATGAGGTGATCAGATCTGCTGTACCACTTGCTCCCCACCATGATGTTCCGCCTGGGCAAGTCCCCAAAGCAATGGAAGTCACCTGACAATGGACTGAAACCTTAGAAACTGTGAGCCAAAACAAATCTTTCCTCTTTTTAACCTGATTATCTCAGGCATTTTGACAAAGGGGGACAGAAAATTTACTAACACACTATCAGAGTACTTTCTTGATGGAATTAGAAGATGGCAATGTGATATCAGTTCCCATGCAATTATTTTAAGTTCTCAAGGATGCAAAGAGAAATAGTGTTTAAAAAATTGTCCCCAAATTTCTGATCCTTTTGAAGATAACAATACACAATGTGCTTAACTGTGGTTACCCTCCCACAGTCTTGTTTCAAAATTTCATACCATTGTTTTTACTGTTTATTTTACTTTTTTTCAAATAAAATGAATAAAAATAAAACAAAACAAAACAAAAATCCCAAAAGGTATCTACAACATGAAGTCACTCTTCAACTCATTGCTTTTATTTAGTAGCAACTGCAGAAAATAATAAAATCACAATTATAATAACAATTGTCTATAATAATATTTTCAATAAACAGTCTCATTTCTCTAATTCCTTTTTAGTTCATTCTAATTGTATTTACTGAAATATATGTTCAGCCTAATAATAAGTTTTGGTTTGTGTTTCCTAAAAAAAAAATTTCTGACCTTATTTCATTATCAGTAGATGAAAGGATCTTTGATTTTTAAATATTTGATTTTATAATTGCATGTTTTTAATATGATACCTGGGAACTTCTGAACTCCTTTTGTAAAACCTAAATCAAATTTGTTATGACAAAAGACCAATCATTGTTTGAAACTATTTCACCCTGACCCTGCTTGCCACCCTCACATTTAATTGGAGCATTTTTCTATCTTTTCTTGTAGCAGGTGCCATGGATGGAACGTTTTTGTTTCCTGTCCCACTCTGTCTTGGTTACCTTTCTCTCATTGCTGAGACAAAATACCCAATGCCCAAAATGAAGGAAGGAAAGGTTTATTTACCTTACAGTTTGTGGAGGTTTCAGTCCATACTTGGCTGGTTCAGAGGCAGAGTGGCACATGGCAGAGAACAAACATTCATGGCGGCAGAGCATAGCAAAACAACCAGCAAAAGTGAGGAATGGCTGCAAGCAGCCTCTTCTCTTCCCTTACATTGTAAACAGCCTACCCCCACCCAGACAGCATGTAGCTCTCACAGAGTCTCCATGACCTCCTGTTCCACAGGCTCAGGATGTATGCAAATTAAGCACCTTAGCTTCCTCCTGAGTCACTCAGCCAAACCTCTAGACTCCCCAAGTTGACACAATATATCAACCATAACATTCCACCCCTTGTCAACTTGGCAATCAGACATTTCCTTAAACTAGTTTCCAGATACAAAGACATGCTTATATTAGAACTATAACATTTTGCCCCCATACAAATGAAAAGTAAACACTTCCAACATTTAAAGGTACAAAATAAACATTACCATTCCAAAAGGCACCAAGAGGGTAATATAGAACATTGGGACCAAAGCAAGTCCAAAATCCAGCAGGGCTAACATTGTGTTCTGTAATTCCACATTCAGCATCTGAAGCAATGTATAGTACATTGTGAGCTCCAAAGGACTTGTGTGAGTCAACCCCTATACCCCTTCTGGTGGTTATAGCCTCCACGGCTTCTCTCTCTGGCTCATATTGCTCCCTCCTTAAAGCCTTACCCAGATGATCCACGATCCTGTCTTTTCTAAACTTCTGAGGTCTCCAGGGCACCTTTTGCTTCACACTCATAGCTTCACACATTGCCCACTCAGGGGCACACTGCCTGGCCTCCCAGGCCTTCTGAAATCTGGGTGGAAGCCTCTTTAACCTCAGAACTCTCGCATTCTCCATGCATCTAAAGCCAGGGCTACGTGGATGATGCCAAGGTCTGCTGCCACCTAGAGCAGTAGCCAAACTTTCCTCTCTCTTGGCCATAGGGGTTGAGTGGCTGGATTGCTGGGCACACTGAATCCAATGCTGAGGAACAAATTCTCTATGTCGCCTCCATTCTGGAACCTGGTGTGGCCGCTACCACCATTCTGGAACATGGCACGCTTTGGCTTCCTTCTCAAGGCAATGTCTTTCACCTTTGCAGTTTTGAGACTGCAAAGGTTGGAGACTTGCTTCCTGTGATGCCCTCAGCCCATCTTTTCCATTCTCTTGTTCCTTTTCAGCAACAGAGAGCTCCTTAACCTCATCTTTGCAATTCACAGTTTTACTGGAGCTTCCTTTCTGGCCAAACTCACAACATTTTAAATCATCCTGCTGGGCTCTTTGCTCTTTATTGTCAATATAAATCTGGCTAAAAGCCCCCAAGAATAGCCATGCCACTGCCCCAACATTCAACTGCCTTGAAATTTCTTTTGCCAGATTAATCAGTTCGCTGCCACCCTTAATCTCAGTCTTAGGCAAAGTCTCTGGATACGAGCAAAATGCAAACAAACTTTCTGCCAAGCCATAACATACATTGTCTGGAGTCCAAAAACCGGTGAAGCCCTTCTTCCCAACAGAAACCTTCTGAACCTGGTCTTTACCAGCATGATTTCCATGAGCATTCTGGTCTTCTGAGCTCTGACCAGACATCTCCAAACCTTTCCAAACTCTTCTCACAAGCCATTTCCAAAAGCTCTTGAACCACGTGGTCAGGTATAGTCACAGCAACGACCCCACTCCACTGGTACCAAATTCTGTCTTGGTTACTTTTCTTTCATTGCTGAGACAGAATACCCAATGCCCAAAATGAATGAAGGAAAAGTTTATTTAGCTTACAGTTTGTGGAGGTTTCAGTCCATACTTGGCTGGTTCAGAAGCAGAGTGGCACATGGCAGAGGGCAAACATTCATGGTAGCAGAGCACAGCAAATGCAGCCAGCAAAAGTGAGGAATGGCTGCAAGCAGCCTCTTCTCTTCCCTTACATTGTAAACAGCCTACCCCTACCCAGGGGGCATGTAGCTCTCACACAATCTCCATGCCTTCCTTTTCCACAGGCCCAGGATGTATACAAAGTAAGCACCCTGGCTTCCTGCTGAATCACTCAGCCAAACCTCTAGACTCCCCAAATTGACACAATGTATGAACCACAACACACCCCTAGGTTGAAGCCTTAATCACCAAAGTTATAGTATTTGGAGGCAGGATTTTGCAAAGTAGTAGTGGAATTAGCATCTTTATCGGAAGAGATTATGAAAATCTAATATTTTGGGGTTTTTTTCTTTCTTCTTGTTGTCCCTTCCTCCATCTCGCTCTCCCCCACCGTGTCTCTGGGTCTCTGTGTATCTCCCTCTCCCTTTCCCTCCCTCTCATTCTCCTTTTCCCTCTCCCTCTCTCTCTCTAGCATATAGAAACAAGTGAAAAGACAATGATGTGTAAACCAGGAAAAAAGCCCACACTGGAAAATGAGTCTTTCGGCAGCTTGATCTTGGAACTCTCAACTCCAGGGCTATTAGAAATAAGTATGATGTTGCTTAATCCATTCAATCTATAGCAAATTTTGAACAGCTCAGATTCACTCTGATACTAAACAGTATGTAAGCTTATGTAAACATTTTGTTTGGGATCAATTTTTTTTAAATATGAAAATCTAAGATGACAATAAGAATTGGTTTCAAATGTAAAGCCCTTGAGACAAAGGAAAATACTAGCAGGGCCGACATGACTGTGGTCTCAAATGGACAAATATTACATTGCATTTACGCAAATATGAGTTCAATTGGAAGGAAAATGACCAAATTAAAGGCCATATGAATGATGGGTGAAGAGTATCAATGAATACATCGACAAAGTGTGTAATGTTTTATGGGTTCCCCATATATTGTGAGTGGATTCATACCCTCACTATATCTGCCATTTCTATTTTCTGGACCTTTGTTAGGCCTCTCACATAGTAAGGAAAGAAGAGAGTTTCTGCAGTTGTAGTCACCTCCATTGTAATAACGTTAGTAGCAGCAGAAACAGTTACGTTATTAGAAGTAGTAAAAAGCAATACAATAGCAGTTATCTTCTTGCATGATATTAAATGTCCCAGTGAATAAGGTGTAATTTATTAGGATCTAGAAAATGCTATTTTCTGCATTTGTTACACAGTCTTCGGTTCGTAATAAATGCTCAACATCTGTTGGTGAAGTGGAGATGTGGAGTTGTCTTACTAATTTGCTTCATAACTTGATTCTTCTCTGTAATTTTCATTTTCTAATCAAGTAATGAAGATATTCAACCCAAAATCAGACCTCAGGAAGAAGTATATGAGGGCTACATTTAATTTACAGGTAGTTAGCGATTGTTTTACTATAGGTGGTTTGAATTTATAGATTTAGTCTGCTCTGTACTCACCATCCCTGCCATTTGTTCTTCCTTCAGCAGATGGATGCCTCACAAGCTTCTTTGGTATAACTTGGAAGTCATTTGTTCTTGAAGGTCTGGATGAGTAAACTGGAAATAAGATACATAAAGGAATGGGAGGAAGATCTATTTCTTCAATTTTAAGGTGTTGAGCCTTTACAGAGTTTGACCATGGGGTATACTTGCTTGGTATTCTGATGAGCTGTGTGAGCGACAACTCACAGAGTTACTGTGCTGAGTATGGACTGACTGACCTCTGCCTGTGACAATCCTTAACCCTCCACCACGCATACCCTATCTACTCTAGAGTGCTTCTTCATCTTCTATTGCTCTTGTTCTTCTCAAATGTATAATTAAAAGATTGCGAGGAGAGTTATTTGCAGTGAGCATTGTAAAAGTAAATATATAAAAATTATAGAACCTTCCCAGAGTCCACATCAAGTGTAACCCTGGGTTCTAAATCAAAGCATTCTTTTAATCACATTTATATGGGGAAATTTGAAAAACTATTATGGACCCACATGTGTAGCCCTCCCAGTGCACTCTTTGCATGGCTCCTGTTGCTCCTGCTGGATGTAGAGGAATAGAATGGATTGGATGCTTCGGTCTTTATTCCTCTGTTCTTAGAAATGCTTTATTTCAAGCCCACACTACATTAGTATACTCCTGACATATCTTAACCTGAGTTCCTTTAATATAAATGTGTGGGTGGCCAGAAGGTAATGGAACTTTGGGTCAAGAAAGTCTTGAAAACATAACCTCGAGACAATTTGTTTCGTACAGCTGTATAAGTCACCATTTCCCTGTTAGGGAGATTAAAACTCGGCATTTTACTTTTGCAAAAGTTTTGAGCTGAGTAATAAGCTTTATTAAAGAAATACCAAAGGTCATCAGGAACCCCTGTGAAGCATCTTTCCTCCAATAATTATGTTGAAGTAACCATGATAAAAAACATTTGCTCTGCCATTTTGTTGTTCCCCATTCTATTTGTACATAAAATGAAAATGTATGTGCATATTTTAGTGAATTTAAGGGGATGACTAAATGACAGTGCAAATAAGATACTATTTAAACTCATCTGAAAGGAATTAGTTGTTAAGGGTACTTTGCATTTTCTAAAGGTAAACTAGAACCCAAAGCTTTCCGTATATTTTCAGGAAATGAGGAATGAAGGTGTATTATTCTGACATCAAATGGAGCTTACCTGAGCTCTTTCAATCACTTTCCCACTAGAGAGCTGCTGATGTCAAATTATAGTTTTCAAGAGGAAGTATAATCCAAATATGTATAAAAAGACTCTGAGAATGAGTCGTGTAACTTTCCTATGGAATAAACACACATCAAAATTTAACTCATTATGAGACACCCGGAAGACTGATAAATCTGGAAAATATCTGAGGAGCAGGGGTGTATAAAGCACCAGTAGGAAGGTGTACTGAAATATTTCAACAAGTTAGGGACAAAACCTGGTAAAGTCTTATAGTGTACAGTGCTTGTGTTTTCATTCTGTACAGAACTGCTGTTAGTAACGTCTCTATAGGAAGAAAACTATAAGTTAACATGTAACTCATGGAGCCTAGTCCTTCAGTACACATTAGATAGAGGGTTTCAGGTTCGAGTTAACTAGGATTTGGGAAATAATACTTAATTAGATACAATTTTAAAACAAATAATATAAAATGTTTTTCAGAGCTATAAATTACACACATTCATCTATTTAATTAATTTAAAACATTTTATGAAAACATTATTAGTTTATCTGAGCAGCAGATAAACATGAAAACTTTTAGACATTCATATTTATAATGTGTTTTTAAGAAAATAAACTGAATATTATAATATTAGAAAAATCTTTTCAAGAAAACTTACAAAACATGGATGTGTGCTTGTATTGTATACAACAGTTATGCTGTTTTTAAGCCAAACATTACAAACTAACCCAAAGATTCATCTTGATTAGGTAGAATAACATTCTGGTGAAAAATGCTGCTAAGTTTTCACTTTCTGTGAAAATGATTTTTTAAATTAAATATTCAGAAATTATCATATTATAACTTCAGTTTTCTTATTTTCTTGGGATTATGGGAGTAGTAGATTCATGTGAATACTTAGAACACACTTCCTTTATTTTGAGAAAGTTTATGCTTTCATTTATTCATGAAATATTTCACATTTCCGCAGGAGAAGTACAGAGTTTACTCCATTATGGACACAGAAATAATGTACCTCCCACTGTAAACTGTAAACTACTGAAGAGGTCAGAATCCAGACCTCAAATGGAAGTCCTACTTTCCAATGGGTAGGAAATTCTTTAGAATTTTTCTTTCGGTTTTATCTGTTTTCACACAGACAAGCCGATAGACAAAGTGAAAATAACTAACCAGCTGAGTTAGGGGTAGACAGATTAATACATCTGACCAAGAATGAGGGGCGGAGATGCGGCAGGAACACAGAGTCAACAAATGCAGAGCGACAGCACTGCCTGAGATACACTCCTGGAAGGCAGGAAAGATGTCTTGAAGTTTAACCAGATTATCGAGTGATTTTCTGTGAAAATTTCTCTTAATAGGCTCTGGCCGTTGAATCAATTTTATCATGTCAATGGGATAACCTCCAAAACTACCTATGCACAATTTTCAGTAAGTTAAAAATGCAAATTTTACATAAATATTAGATAAACCCATGCCAAGATTAAATAGTATAAGTATTAAAAAGGCAAAAATGATTCATGGATCCTTGAGACAGTCTGAACTTAGATAGACCACCAGGAGTAACGTACAGAATATGTTTCCTAAATTAAAGGGAAAATGGGTTAACTTTCATACATTTGTCTATTTCCCAGTTTGGGATAACTTTTCTTAATGTTGGACAGATAGGATGAAATCTAAACAGAGCCAAATTTTTCTAGAGAAGATTAATAACTTTTGATTCCTGAGAATAAGAATTTTGGATCATTAAGGAGTTGATGATTTGCTTTTTGTAAGTACTCTATATTATCCAGAAAGTGGACAGTTATGTGCATTATATAAAAAGTGGTTGAAGACCTCGAAGTGGGAATATTTTCATCCTCAACAATATGATCTTATCTTTTCATGGCAGGGACTTCAGAGCGCCTGGAAAGTGTCCAGGGCAAATACCTTCACTACACTCCCATTGTAACTGTTGATAATTAACCTCCTTGGAAAATTCTGTGCCAATATAGAGTCCATGCTACATGCTAAAACCACTTACTTATTAAGTTTATGTAATACACTTAGGGCAAGTGTATTTAATTGCAGAAAGTGAAGCTATTGCCAAAACCAAATCTTTTTAATGTCAATTTATGAAATGAATTTTCTTCAAAACAACTATAAATGATCTTAATTAGAAACTTGTTAAACCTCACACTGTCTCATACACCCACACACATCACATCCACCCAGAAAAGCCAGCTCAAAAGTCTCCGAGGCTTAAACTGGCTATTTTTGCTTTATTTTGTAGACTATCTACTCAACTGTGGAGTTCCTAATGAACATCTGTTATTTGTTTAATTGGATGTAATATTAGCTAAGTGTTAGGAGTTTTTCTTCATTTCATTTTGATCTCCTTCAACTTCTGACCTGGTTTGACATGTTATACAGAAATCTCAAACAAACAAAATTCCCCAGTCAAGTCCCTAAAACACCTGTGACCTATTTGAGCTTGATTTCAGGCAACTCGCGCTGATTGCTAGAAGAACAGTAGATGTTCCTTCTCAGATTTTGTGACTAGAAATTAGAATAGAGAAGCCCACTTGGGTCATGCTTCAATCGTCTTATTATTGTTCCAATGAATATATTTTCCAGATTACTCAGTTCAAAGAATGAAACTAATATTTTGTGAATATATCTCTCATGTTTAAAGACAATCTGGAGAAGTATTTTTCAGATTAATAAAACCTGTTCCTGAATTTATTTTCCTTTCTCTTCGTTAGTTTCCTTACAAAGTTGGTGTTGCTCTTATAACTGCTATAGGGAAATACAGATTTAAGCCTCTTAATAAAAACCTCTGAAACCCAAAATCTGAAAGGTTTTGAATTTGGAATGTTACCACAAATGGGAAATCTCATGCCTTGAACTTTTGTTTCATGCACAAAATCATAAAGTTGTATAAATTTACCTTCATTTGTAAAAAGTGCATAGAAACAAATGAATTTCATATTAGACTTAGGTCTCATGCTTAAGGTATATAATTTTGTGTGTGCAAATATACTAAAATCTCCCAAAATCTCAAATCCAAAAGACTTCTGGAATTTTAGACGTAGATGCTCAGTCTGCATCTTTGCTCAGTTATGTGACATATACTGAGATTAGGACCTGAATTTACAATTCAGTCTATGCTGACATGAGCAGCTAATTGCTTAGCCACTCCTGAAATATTTCCTTAGAAAGATTTTTACTTACACTCTTGCATGCCTTAGAAAATGTATTCCAAGATTCAAAATGAATTTGGAACTCACCAAATTTTTGTTTGTTTTTTGTTTGGCCTTGTCTTTTTGAGACAGGGTATCACTATGCAGTTCAGGCTGGTCTTGAACTCACTTTGTAGCCCAGGCTGGCCTTGAACTTGCAGTGATCCTCCTGGCTTAGCCTCCAAAGTGCTGTGATTACAGGCATGTGCCACCATGCAGGTATGAGCTCACCAAATTTTGTAATATGCATGAGTTAGAGTAATTTGGGCCATTCTGAAGCTTATCAAAAATTATAGAGTGAAAGCTTCTGGGTTGAGAATTTAAAACCCAATGGACTTTAATTTCTTATGTCCTTTCATAGAAGAGAACTTCCTCTTGTTATTGAGTGGCATGGCTGAGGCAGGACTATGTAATTTTTCTGAAGATGCCTACCTCCCACAATTTTAGTCATTTTTCTGTTTGTCTTTTCCACTGATTTTGCTCTGGTTCTTTTCTCATTAATGGCTACTATTATGAATTACAAAGCAACCTGAGAATATTTTCACATGTCTGTCAGTTCTATCAGTGAAATATTTTTGTCTTGTCTGGAGTGACCAGGGACGTTTTTGGCTTCTCTGTATTTTCTCAGCATGGAAACCTTTCTGAAAGTGTTGCCTGGGGGTGTTAAGCTGCCCTGAAATAGACTTCTTAGAGGATGGAACCAGAGCAGAATGCTCACATAAAAGGGCTGGGTTGAATAATAATCACATTTAGTACTTAGATAGCAGTTTTCATGTCCCAAACACTTTACAAACAGCAATTAAATAAACCTTTCAACATCTCCATTAAATAGATAAATAAGCATTATTATCTTTGCATTCTATTTGGTGGAGGAAAAAAATCTTTATTGGTTTATAACTGCAGGAGGAGATTATTTCAGAGTAATGACTCCAACTTCTGTGTTTGTAAGCCAGCCTTTGACTCTATGTTGCCATTTTTCTTTCCAAAGGAACTGATTAACTGGTGCTAGTGTTGGCCATTGTAAAAGTGCAGTCAAAGCCATTCCTCTTGGACGTTGTAAGTTCAAAGAGTTTCTAGTAGATGAGTGCCCAGGAAGTTTCAATCAGAGGGGCTCGCTTTGGGAAGAAAAAATCAAAGACTTCCTTCCTATGAAGGAAGTTAGCTGAAGAAGCCTGTCTCACTGAGCAAAATCTCCCTTGGTTAACATTAATGATTTCTGACAGCCACATAATTAAGCCCTCCCCAAGGCCTGGTGGATGATGGTGTAGTGTTTGCATTTGGTGAACTTCAAAAATGACAGCTCTTCTAAAGGCACATTTCCTTTCCTATTTTCTCGGGTGTTAAAAGAATCACTACCTGTTCCAGCCCGGGGGCAGATGTTTGGCATGTTTTCTGCTTCCTCCTTTTTTTGCTCTTCATTTTCTTTTTATGAACAAAAGTTATCTCTTTTTGATGAATATATGTGGGTATACTTTCTCTCAAGTGACACACAGTTCATTTACAAAAGTTGACATGGCACAAATTAGCCATTATATGTTGCCTTTTATCATGTGATGACTTCCTTCTTAAAAACTTCAGAGTATTAAAGTTTTTATTTACTTATTTCAATTTAAACTTAAAGCCTTATGATGAACACAGTCATAGTTGAGGGTGTAGATTCTGACCTCAAACTGTGTCATCAAATAGGTTAACTCAAGTCTTAGCCTTTCAAAGATAAAACAGTATCACTGACAATACCTACCTGAATAGTTTCCTAATAGGACTGAGGGAATGATGTGTTTGAAGTAGGATCACGGGGTGGGCCTATGAAAGGGCTCAGTAGTGCAGGTAGCATCTCTGCCATCATCAGTATCATGACCATAGTCATCGTCATTACCTGGCAATGTTACATTTAAAAACGGAAACGAAGATTTGTTCTAGCAGAGACTCTAATCATAAACCTGAGGTGAAGTGAAACCTTGAATATCTAACTTAGGTTTGTTTACTTCATCCCTTAAGAATTGCTTTTGCACAATTATAGTAGGATAATGGATTTCTAGCATTTAGAAACTTATTGATATTATGCTAAACAAGTCTTTTAATAGAAAATGCAAAAGCTGTTCAAGTTAGTTGTACCTGAACAGCTGGGAGCCAGAAGGAAATGAATTTGCTAAATGTCTGTAAAGTTCTAGGATTCCAAGAGCAGGTAGAGAAGAGCTTCAGACAGTGGCAACTGGCAGGCTAAATGATGCCTCGCATCCTCATCAATTTCATTTTAAACAGAATTTAAAATGATGCAGAATTTCAAAACAAGATGATAGGACATCAACAATGGTTGTTATATTGCATATTGTTATCTACAAAGTAGTTGTTCAGATGACCGGAAATAGGCGTGCAAAATTGATCAAAAAATTAAGCATTAACTGTTCTTTTCAGAAGGTGGAAGAAAGCTTCTTCCCAGAGCTTGGATAGGCACAGCAGGTCACTGCCACCACTAATATGCACAGTGGGCCCATCTCCTGTGGTCTACTGGAGAGCCACGAATGTAAGAACTGAGAAAATTTCACTAAAGATACACAAAATAAAAGAACAAAGGATCATTCTGGACATTGAAGTATACTATTTCTTAAAAATTCTAAGATAATAGATAAACTTTACAGAACTTTAGATTTTTGAATAAGCTGATAGGCATTTGAAGTTATTGTTATTTGTAATATTATTATGTTTATTTGTAAATCTTATTGCTATTTGAATGTTTTCTTTGGATATGCAGTTCAGAAACATTAAACAACACAAATATAACTGTATCTGAAACATTTGGATTATGATTTTACCTATAGCTAGAGTTTTACATTTTTTTACTGTGTAATCAGGAACTAAAATAGGTCAAAATAAATGTAAAGAAAACTGTACTGTAGATCTAAAATATGATTTTTGGGGGATCTTGCTCCAGAATGGAGAAAATGTTGTTTTGAATTACAAAAGCAATATGGGGACATTCTCTCATTGTGAATAATTTCAAATATAGACATGTAATTAGAATAAAATATAAAAATACTCTTTTATCTATTCCCACTTCTACCCTTGAGATATGCACAATTACTTTATGTACTGTCAATCTGTTGGCATGCATGTGTGTGTAGAACTATATGCAATATAAGATGTAACATGTATTAAGGAAAATGTTCTGATAATTTCATATTAGATTTCTGAAGTCCTTTTAAGTTAATGTACTCAGACATATACTTAGTGCCATAAAAATGTTTGCACCATGGTTTGTTTATTGGTGAGTTTATATTTTCCACAAATTTTGCTAACTTAATAATACAGAAATATTTCTATACATCATTGACGTTATTTAAAGTAGACTTGCTAGGTCATAAGCAAGACACATTTGTAATTTTTATATATGTGCTAAATTAGTTCCTCAGAGGCCTAACCAACCTTTAATCCCATGAGTTGAAGTTGAGACCAGAGAGCAGGTGAATATTATTAGGCTTTAATGACTTTTTCACACTATTTACAAGATTGGTTTGGGACCTGCATTGCTACTGATCAAAGGCATGTTTGTGAAATCAATGCTCTAAAAGCTTCTGTAGTATTTTCTTCTATGTCTCCGGTGATAGGTTTTACCCCTTTGTCAATATGAATATGAATTCTTTTCACTTGCATTTTTAAAAGAGAAATCCAAGACCCAGAAGGAGTAGTTGAAAAACACCCAAGATTTTTATGGAAGCCATAAGTCATCTCACCAAATTACATAAAGCATCTGGCAGCTTAGTACTGAAGGAGTATTTGTTTTGCACTTTGAGAATTGATGTGATTTGATTCAGAGATGAAAATTGAGGAAAAGAATGAAAGAGATTATGAGATACGAACAAGGCCAATAGACCAGCTAGGAAAGAGCCTGACAACTGAATGAAGAGGATAAAAGACGTGTGGAGAATTAAGGAAGATGAGGTTAGAAGAAATGCTTAAGCAACTGAAATGCAAGATGCAAGCATCCCATGGCATGATTCCCCGGATGGCTTGGACCCACTGCACAGGGCGCAGTGTGGACCACAGTTCTTTATACCAGAGACAATTCTCTTGCTATTTCCTAGAAACTGAGATCAAAGGACAGCCATACAAAGGGCCACTTGAAAAACCCATAAAAGCTACTGTAACAAGGATCTAACTATTCTTACATTACACATTTTCGTTCTGTGCCACAGGCCCTCTGTGATGTGAGAAGGAGCATAGCAGGGGCACATTCCACTTACAGGTGGGGAAACTGTGATAGAGAAGAGATAATTGCTTAGACAAATTATCTCATCAAAGTACAGATGACATAGCCATGTCAATTTAGGCTTTAGGTTCCCTAGCTTATGCTCATTCCACTATTAATATCTACCTGCTAGATCAAAGGAAAGTTTTTCAGTCAATCCAGTCTTTTTAAATATTCTCAAACCCCTTAGCATGACCTTATTATTTCTTATAGAACTGAGTTTAATATGATATGGGTCATTTTTGCACTTTATATCAAGAGGCTTAGTTATTGAAGTTCACAAAGGACCTTGCTATAGGGCTGTGTGCCTTGAAGATATCTTAACAGCATGAATCTGAGGAGGGTTTCCCTCAGAAGATTGCTCCAGGAGAGAGTGTCCAATGCCAGATAAAGGCACAGAATGCGTCTGCTTATACCTCAGAAGGCTGTACTGCCAGATTTGCTAAATTGTCTCTTGTATAACTTCCCTTGGGGTGTGCTTGAATATTTCCTTCCTTGGAGCAACCATATATTTGCTTTTCTTCTGGAAGAATGGGTATGTTATGGACTTAATTTTGTTTTTGCTAAGAGTTTAAGATTTTTCACCAGGTTTTTGGGAATCTATATTGCATGGTCTCTGATCACTCATTTTATGCCTTCTGAAACAGATACTCCATACAATCCTAGCAGCAAGGGTAAGTAGAATTTTGCCTTGTTAAGAGACGAAAGGCACATTTTTATAGCATCCACTGATTGTTACCAAATCAGAATATCAGCAATTAGGGCCAGAAACTTCATACTTCTAATATATCTGCGCAGTGATTCTCATATACATTAAAATATGAGAACCACTAATCTGGACCAGATGCCTACAGGTAGAGGGAGACTTTGCATTTTAATATTTCATATCCTTTTTAACCCACAGTCGGCCTCATCGTTTGAAAAATGTCATTGACCTATTGAAGTGATCAAACTATGATAGTTGTTTTATGAAGTGTTCACCCTTTGAATTTTCCTAATTATTTCTTGGTAATGTCGTTCACATTTCACCCCCAAATTCCTATAAACTGGGTGCCAGATTTCTAGACTTGCTTGAACATTTTTGCAAGAACACCTCAGATGGTACTGTTTACGTTATATTTCTTTTTTTATGTGAGTATCACACATCTGGCTTGGCTTCCAGTAGCACTTCCGCTTTTAAGGTTAAAGTATAGCCTTGTAATTAGGTTCATCCACTCTAAACGTGAGCTTCTTTCTTGATCAGGAAGTTGTGAGGCTTTGGTAGCAGACACTTCCCCAATTCCTTAGTAGCCTTTCACCTGGGGTTTTCAAAGGAGTGAATCAGTGAAGTTATTTTATGAGTCTAAAAAAAAATCAACATTTTATTCTATAAATATATCTGATATTCTATTATTCTTTCATTATTCTGTTTCTCTAGAGAAAGCACAACCCTTTTAGGAGGTGAGTTGTATCATGTCACTCCTCGTTTAATGCCCCATTCCTAGTAACTTATCTCCATGAAAGGTCTCCAACCACCCCTCCCCCAACAACTGATGTCCGCCCTGACTTTCTGTCCTTCATTCTGCCTTATGCTTACAATGCCTGCGTCCTTGCTGGAAGGTAGCAAATATTTCCATAGTCTCTGCTGTTCCTTCTACCAGAATGCTTTCCCCTACTTTCCTTCAACTCTTGTCTTAGGTCCTTCTCAAACATGAACTCATCACTGTGCCCTTCTGTTGTTGCCTTCTTGAAAATAGCCATCCATCCAGCACATTCTTGTCCCCTTTCTGCTTTATTTCTTATCTATAGCACTTAGCATCAGTTAACTTGCTACGTGTCTACTTCTTCACCTATTTACAACCTCAATGAGACCAGTTGAAGATTGAAAAGAATAGGGAGGTCCAGAGAGTCTAAGTAGTATTTCGGATATCACTCATCAAAATAATGGAAAGGAAAATAGTTTTGACAGATGTCAGCTTGGAACTGGAACAAACAGGTAGATCTTCATTTTCTCCCGTTAAATATAAGCATTCTCATGGAATACAATCTCAGACAGGGTCATTCTGAGACCCTGATGGATTAAAATGAAAAAGAGACCTTTCTGTAATCATGACCTAGCCAGACAAAATATTGACACCATGCAAAGCACAAAATGTCCATGTAGACCTCAGTCACTAACTCTTACAATGGCTTCTTGCTCACCAGTAAGAACTTTTGTCCTACTACAACTCTTCTTCCTCCTAGATATGAATTATCGAGGTGCCTGTACTGGTTTCCTGTGGCTGCTGTAACAAATTATGGTAAACTGTTGGCCTAAAATAACATAAATTTCTTCTCTTGAAGTTCTTGAGGGGAGAGGTCCAAAATCAAAGTGTCAGCCTGGCTGTGTTCCCTTGGAAGAGTTGAGAGATGAATTCTTGTCCTTTCTAGCTTCTGCAGGTTGCTGACATTTCTTTTTTGAGGCTGTCTAATTCCAACCTCTTCATCTGTGTCCACATGACATTCTCTTATTATTTCTTACCTAAATCATCTTTAATGATGATTTTTAATGACATGTTTGAGTGCATTAAAGCCTCATCTGGATAATCCAGAGTGATTCTTCCATTTCAAAACCCTTAATTTAATCATATCTTAAAAGGGATTAGTACCTAGATATCTCTGGAGAAGGTACATTGTTTAGCTTATTACATACCCTACTACATTTCAAGACATGACTCAACCCAGAATAAAGCACATCTTTCTTTATATGACACAAACTTTATCCCTTGGACAAAGTCATTTACTAGAAGTCAAAATATTATGACAACTGTCTCATACTCTCTTTTAAATGACATAACTTGTATCTCCCCAGGTGATGTGGTTTGGTCTCTTTTGTTGTAAACAAGCAATAAATCCAGCTTTCTGTTGTACAGGTGGGTTTATGGAGTTCCTGGCTGGTGGGTGTGGGTATATGTGTATATATATATATATATATATATATATATATATATATATATATATATATTCCATATAATACTAGACTTCAATACAGTATTTCAATTGCTGTAGGTTTTCTTTATTCTTTAAAACATAAATCAGTGGTACATCTAAGTTAATAGTTTCCACAGGGCATGGAGAGTTGTCATTTAAAGAATCTTTGCAATTTTTGCAAAATTATAACACACTTGAAGGTGTTCTATTCTTTTAAAGAATCACAAAGGATTGTCCTGGTTTCTGCTATTAGATATAATTTAAGTGTTCCTACATGCTTAGATTAGAGGGAAAAGATATTAAGCTATTTTTAAAACATTTTTAAAAATACTACTTTAGTCCTAACCATTCAGGTTAAAGCTTATCTTTCTCATGTATAGCCTTGGATAAAAGACAGAGGCCATTATTAGAAATGACATTTTGTATGAAGTAATAATGCATTATTTCTCACACCTATAGTTTTTTTTGGAACTTTCATCACCTGACATGACCTCCCAGTAAAAGCTTTTTAAAACTATACATCTTTGAGTTATGTGTATTAAATTCAGTTATAGAGATGTATTTCAAGGCAAAACACTGGTGCAGATGTTTAAGGACATTACATTAGTATGAAAGTATGGGTAAAGACATCTGTGTAAAACAGGATGACAAACATTACATTCAATTAACTACAAGTGCAAAAAATTTATGAGAGCTATAGAAGCTATAGATTTTTGCAGGACATGCACATGGGAATTCTCATTTTAGATCATTGCCTATAAATGATAAAAAATTTAGAGCTGTATCTTAGGTACTTTGTGTTTTTCTCTGGGACTGGAGTGGTGATGGTATGTACTCTCTCACTTCAGTTAAATTATTTGTTCAATCATTTACTTTAAAAATACTTGAAGGTAAACAATATGGTGGGAGTACATGTGTATGTATATACATTGATCTGTAACTGAAGACCATGAATATTTGAATATTTTTGATGGTTAATCATTGTTGTCAAATTGATTGGATTGAGATGCCTACACATTAGTGAAACACACTTCTAGGTGTGCCTGTGAGCATGTTACCAGTGACACCTGGCACATGGGTCAGTGAACTGAGGACAAAAGGCGCCTCCTGAATATATGTGAACCGCCCCTAGCTGATTGAAAACCAGACCCATCAGAGTTCTTTGTCAATGAGCTAATAGAAAAGTGGTAAGTTGATCTGAAATTGAGGAAATATCGATATTGTTGGCTAAAAGGTAAATCTGTTTAATGTGTAAGGAAAAAGATAGGTAAAGAATGCTAATACATTTTGAAATATAGAAAGGGGAAAAATTAGAAAATAAAAAGCTCTGCAAAACCCTGTTGAGAAGCAGATAAAAGGGTGCTGCCTTGTTAATACCTACCTAGCTTACGAGTTACCCAGGAAAATACAGAAATCAGCCAGGAAATGTCACATGACACAGAGGAATGTTGGTGCAGAACGAAGAAGAAAAAACTGTTATACCAGATGAGACAATCAGGAGAAAAGAGAAGAGAAGAGCTTCTTTTTCACAGGATATGCAACAGGTGATGGTAGCTTGGGAAATAGTTTCCCGAGGAAGGGGCAGACACGTACTTGGGAAATTTACAAGACAGAGAATGCATACTCGCTGGCAGACTGAAAAGTTGATCCACAGCTAAACCAACCCCATTACCAAAGGAGGTAAAATATTGTACAATTTAAATAAACATTGAAGAAGCAACTCAACATTGGAATGGTGTATTAAGAGGTAAAAACCTTGCTTAAACTTGGCTGGTGCAATAATCCCTACCTAGTGCAGGAAATTACACTACTTTTGTAATTATCTTATGTAGACATAAGGGGTAACATATTACAGGACACAGATAAAACTTACATTTTAATAAAAGACATACAATCAAAATTCTTAGAAATGCTACTTTAGTTCTAGCCATTCAACAGAATAAATGGGACATTATGTTGAATCAGAGAGAGCTGGAAAGAATTAGTAAAAAATATCACAAAGATAATATGAAGGTCTAAATGTACCTTCATTGCTTCAGGGAGAAAATTGCTTGAGCTTGACAGGAGGTGCATAGCTTTACTCTAGCATGCCCATCAAGTCACCGAAACAGAGCCAGTATTGGCATAAGATACTGTAACATGTAATGAAAGATCCCAGAACTTAGTGATTTGATAAATTTTACCCAGAGAAGTAAAACCCTCTAAACAATCTAACTCCTTCTGTCATACAAGTGTTAACCATGACTTTTTATAATAAGCATAAAAGTGACATGTCCTTTTACACCTTATACTTGCAAGAGTCATGAAGCTAATTATGAGGCTCATGTTTACCCTAACACTGCAAATTTCTAAGTGAGGTAAGAACTAGAGCCAGACCATACAGTGTCTTCAGTGACAGGCAGTCTGGGTGGCACTATCAATGAAAACTATCAAAATTTTTCATGTTTTTCTGGAGTTTTACATGCTGGTCAAGGGACTTTCCATGTTGTCAAGTATTTTAAAATAGTCTTTAAGTAATAGAAAGATAGTTTTGGAGAAAGAACTAAAGAAAGGCTTGCGAGATTTATCAATGCAAATGTGGGTATTTGATCTACCAAAGCAACAGAAGAGGCACTTGCAAAAGAACAAGTGGACAGGGTGTTCTTGGTGCAGGCTGCAGGCATTAAACATACTTAGAACTGGCTGGGCCTTCAGAGGTAGTGCTAACATACAACCTTTAAGCAGACATGTCAGGAAGAAGACAAGACTATAGATGGTCTTTCAGGCACAGTTCTTTTAAGAGAGTGAAGGTGAAAAACAGCATGTTTGTGAATGTTAAAAATGTTTAAAAGGCAGTAGTAAAGAGTCCATGTGAAAACAGACTCATACTGTTAAAATAAATTTGATGTCCAAGTTCCTAAGGACCATTTCTCAGGAGACAAAGGTGAGAGGATTACACAGGACCTTTGTCAAACTCAACTAAATCTGTTTTTATACTGTCACTGGCTGAAAATGAGGTCAGGAAAATGCAAATGTTCCTTAGCTATGACTGTCCAGAGGAAAATCAAGAGGGTTGGACAAACTGTATGCACAACAGAAAGACTCTGACTTGGGAATTTGACACAAGAACTCATTATAGGGCATAAATTATGCAGAATGTGCCCCAATAGTTAGTGGGTTTTAAACATCCCATAGGAAGTGACCCTGATAAGGAAAACATTGAAAAGGCTACTACAAGAGATATGAAATCGAGTCTAAGAGAAAATGGGCAACAGGGTTCCACCTTGTCTTAGAGATTTAGATGGGAAACTTCCAAAAGGTATCACTACAGGGCCGCAAGTAATGATTTCTGTAGATGTGACTGAAAGAAGTCTAACCGGGTATATTTTGGAAGAAAAACTGTCTAATGACCAGAAAGTCTCACAAGTTTGCCAAAATATTTAAAAGATGATTGAATGGAATTTTTCCCAGCCAAAGTCAAGGGAGATTGAAGAATTAATCCTCTAACAAACTTTGCTGCTTCAACAGAGTAGGAAGATTACTGAAGATATTTTAAGAAGGGCCCATTAGACCACTATCAACCAAAAGTCTCCAATTATCTAGCCCCACTGGAGTGCTAGTATGGTAAATAGATAAGTAAGTAAGTAAGTAAGTTAATGCATTAATGAAGTAAGTAAGTGTGTAAGTCTTTCCAAGGAATTTGAAGTGGTGGTAGAGACAGAATTAAGAATAAAATATTCCACTAAAAGCAGACAACTTTCATGAGGTAACTGTTAACAAGTCAAAGATAAATGGACCTTAAAAACGGACTGGATAACTTTAAACATTATCTTTTTGCAATTATTTGGTGACTGACTTTGAGAATGTCTATAGTAGTGGTAGTACTTATTGACAAGCTCTGTGGCCCATTGGGAAATGTTCCTTCATTTGTGATCAATGTGACTAAGCAAAAACCTTATTACGTGGGTCCTATTCTAATGTTGATGCGGATACCTCGGCTGCCTCATTTGACAGTGTCTATCTCTGTGACCTATGTTGAAGCTGTATGTATAAACACTTTCCATGTGGGGTGGAGATCCAAAGGGACCATGTATAGTGAGATCACTGCCTTAATTTCATCATCCTTGCAATAACACACACATAGCTAATAACACAAGTTTGTTTACAAACACAACAACTTCTCTCTTCCTTGTGGACAAAGTGAACAGTTTTGATAAAAAATGAAGGTTAGATATTATGAAGAGTTCTCAAGGACACACTTGTTATTTCTTTATGAGAAACAGGACCATCCTGTATATGAATGTGGACAGGACTGTCACAGCTTAGATTCAAAGAGTTATAATTTTAATGCAGGTAATATTTGAATTATTCAGTGAAGGAAGAACATGTCATTATATCTTGACACTCATTTGGTAAGTACCTTTCAGATATTTTGTTATAAATTTTGTTGTGTTTAGAATTACTAACTGTGCTTCAACATACTGGTCAATCAAAAGGGAGCTTTTGTGTTATAAATTAAATATTCAAGATCATTAACAAATCAGAATTTAAAAATACCATTCAATTTAAGTGGAATACTCCAGAAAACCGAGTAATTCTCAGGTTAGCTTTGGAAGATGCTTTCAGTTGTCAACTGACAAAGTGGAAATTACCATACATTAGCAGTCAAGGAATTTCAGAGCCAAACGTGTAAAGATTCTACCCCATTTTGTGCAAAATGTAGAAATACATGCTTATATTTATTAATTCAATTATCATTTATCTAACAAATACAATGGTGTGCCAGGCTAATTTTGAGTACTGGAAACCAGCAAACAGAAGATGGCAAAAGTTTTTGTCTGCATGAGAGTTATAATTCTGGAACGTAAGAGAGACAGATGCTACATTTGCATCTATGTTAAATAAGCAGGGCATTCTTTAGTGTGCAGCAGCAGGGAATAAAGGTTTGGAGATGCAAGTTTGAGATAGTCTGATCCAGAAATGTCTCCTTGAGGAAAAAATTAAGCCAGTGTATGTAAACAGTCAAGCTTTTGGCTTATTACTTTTAAATAGCAGAGTCAGATACAGAAATGTTTCATCTACACATTTTTAATTGGTAACTGGGTGATAGGAATCTAATTTGAATGCATAGAATGGAAATAAATAGAAGTGTTTTGAGGAATTGTGTTAAGGGTGATGCCAGTAATGATAGTTTGACCAGGTACCAATTAACAATTAAGATCACCAAATAAAAATACTTGTGCCCTATAATCCCATTTTGATCATGTCACTTAATTTGGAAAAAAATAGCCCAAGTATAAAGCACTACCAGTTTGGTGGGACATCAGATGGGTATGAAAGTTATTCTGAAAATCTCAAGCCATTGTGCACCCAATCTTTTAACCAACAAACTCTTTACTGGAGCATTTCAGGGACTATCCAACCTTCAGGATAGACTAGACTTAAAGGCCACACTATACATTAAAATGCCTTTTTGGATGGGACAGTTACAGCCGAGATGCACAGAGTTATATAATTTTAGCACAGGTACAAGACATTGGAAATTTTATTTCATTTACAAGTCTCTGAGTCTCCTAACAATCAAAAACTTAATCAGACATCAAACTTATATTTTATTGGTGACATTTAACAGTACCCGCAGTGGCCCAGAAAAATGAGACATTATATGTTAGAACTCCCTAGAAACCCCATTTGACTGTTAAATTCCATTCTTAATTTTCACAGCACCTATTTTTAAAGAGTCACAAACTTGTGGAGAATCTGTAACAGCTTTCTTACACACAGATCCTGTCTGTTACCATGTGCTCTCTTTTAAGTGTTGTGTTTTTTAGCTTAAAGATGTTACTTTATATGATTAGGGTTTCAGCAAATCATCTAAAACCAAAGTGATGAGAGCTCATAATAATAAACAGAGGAATGAATGATTTTGAAGGGTATTTTATAACAAAACATCCTGTAGTTTTATGGGGATGATTTCTTGGCAAGGTTGTTATATCTCTGATGTTCCTAGTTTAATGGATATTGGCTATTCAAATTATTTTTGAGGCCATAGAGTAAAGCATAAGTTGGACAGCCAGATGCACAGGGATGGCACCAGAGGTATTAGAGCAAGTTGGAAGAATATTATAGCACTAGAGTATTATAAACTTGTGGGAATCAATCCAGTATCCGATAAATGATGTAATTGAAATGGTTAAGACAGAACTTGGGAATAACCTGGCAGAAGGGTGGTATTAAATATGCCTTGGGGTGTGTGGTATTTGGAAAGAAAAGTGGCTGGGGAATGTAGCTATTAAGGATAGTTTCAGTAACAACACACAAAACATTAGGGATATGATAAACATAATTATTTTTTCCTAGAGAGTTATTGCAATACAGACCCACAGTGAATTGTAAATGGGACAGCATTGAGGGGTAATGTGGAATTAGACTTCAATAAACTAAGAGTACTGAAAACTAAGTTTCAGTGTAATTAAATGAAGTGAATAGAACTGTTACCCTGCCTCTCTGATATGCTAGTAGGTACATGACAGCGTAACTTCCTGAAAATTCTACTTTCAAGAGTCCGGGTAGTAGTAAAGAATCCATAAACTGAAACACAAATGTACTTCTCAATCATTGACATATAATGGTAAACATATTTTGTGAAAAGATGGTGTGTGATACAAAATGAATGCTAATTATTTACATCTGGTTGAATGAAAGAGGCACACTTTTACAATGGAGGGATCAAACTTCCATATCTTTATTCTGTGTTCAGTACTAGCTTTGGTAAGAGTGAAATGATTACATATTTATACATGGCGCTATACAACATAAGCAAAGGTTGTCATCTTTTATGTGCTTATGTTAAAGATACCACCAATCTAAACGTGTTTCTTGTAGGAATTACACCGAATACAGAAAAAACTCCCTGTATTCTCACTTCCTGATATTCATAGTCCAGTATCTTCCCCTCCTAACGAGTGGCCTAAAATCAGTGACTTACTTTTGAAGAGTACAATCCAAAGTTGCAAAAGGGCTATAATTTTTATGACTGTGTTCCAAAAATACTGTAGCTTTTTCTAATTTTTACACTCTGGTGGAAGTCACATGTAGCGCTTTGAGTTGTTCTATGAAGAAATTTCAGCTGACACAGAAACAAACAAAGGGGGTTCTTTTGCAAACAGACCTGAGGATTGAGACCCACACCACGGAACCTGTGAAGAACTGAGTCTTGCCAGTGATCATGGGAATTGCCTTTGGAACAGGACCCTACCCAGCTATGTGTGTCCAAATTTCCACTGAGAAAAACACAAGATAACAAATGCTTGCTGTTTCAAAATGAAAGGTTTGGAATAATTTGTTATACAGCAGTAGAAGCCAATTAATAGCACAAAGAAGAAATCAGACAAATTGGGATGTTGGGATGACCTACAAAATGCACTTATCATGCATTTAGCATCAAATCTGAGACTCATGGCTAAAGGGACTGTCAAACCTGGAAGAAACATAAGATACAATATACTTATTTAATTTTCACAGGAGAAAGGCAAAAGATATTTTTGAGATGATTTAAATAATGAATACAGATTGTATATTGAAACAGATTAATTAATTATTGCTGTTATTTAAGATACTGTTATCTGGACTCTATGAAAAATGTTTTCTTAAGTATATATAAATATTTAAAGGTGAAACACATTTTTATAGTATTTTATAATTAAATATAGTAAAACAATGAGCGGGTATGTTTTAACTGATTTGATCCAATCAGTTAGCACTTGAAGTGCTTTAGTTGTGTATCTTCATTCTAGTAGTGGCCACAGACATTGCAGAAGGTTATGGAAAGTGCTTCATTTTTAGTTAATGAGTTTGAAAAATATTTTCTATTGGGGAAGTATAAGTGATAATGGAAGACATTTGTTCAAGTAGGCTGGGCGTATGTGGTTCACCATCCTTATATGGAAGTGGACTGCTAGGTACGCAGGTAAGCCAGAGGCCAAATACCTTCAGAGCAGCGCTTGTGTGATACATTGCCAACTCACTTAATGGCCTGGCCCATTGATAGAGCTGATTGTTTTTCTAGTGCATCAAACAAAGTATGAATTTCATAGTGGATACATCATAGCATCTGTCTTGGGCTGAAATTTCAGCCACTTGAGGATGGGAATTTCCCTGGCTTATAAAGCAAAGATTTTCATATTTACTTTTGTT
The DNA here is from genome assembly GCA_004027595.1 of Dinomys branickii. Classification (NCBI taxonomy): domain Eukaryota; kingdom Metazoa; phylum Chordata; class Mammalia; order Rodentia; family Dinomyidae; genus Dinomys; species Dinomys branickii. Next base: position 74,553 of record PVLD010008626.1, read on the forward strand.
GTGAAAACAAGCCACTGGGTGTCTAGGTTCTGGAGGAGGAGATGTATGATGCCCAGCTTTTTCTAAATGCTATAGGATACCTGTATCAGTCAAAGATCCTCAGGGAAACAGAGCCAATAGGATTCATTAAGTACATAAAATGATGAAGGATATGAAATAGGAAATGATTAGTTTAATTATTGAGACTGATAAGTCCCACATTATGCTACCTACACACTAGAGAGTGCAGGAAGCTAGTGGTACAGTTCAGTTCAGGTGTGAAGCCCTGGGAATTAGAAAAGCCATCTGATATTGAAGGCCTGAGAAGTGGGGAGCCGATAATATAAGGTCCATCATCTGATGGCTAGAAAATCTAGAGTTCTAATATCCAGTGGCAGATAACAGATCTGTGTGCCAGCTCCAAAAGAAAGTGGATTTTCCTGTTCTTCAGTTCTTTTTTAGTCTGTGTGGGTTTGTAATGGATTGGATGGTGTCTGTCCTCACTTGATAGAGCAAATTGTTCTCATTCATTGTTGGGGACACTCTCATAGACATACTCAGAAACAACACTTTACCAACTAGCTGAGTATTTCATAGACTAGTCGAATTGAGCCCTAAAACTATTCAACACAATGCCAGTTGTCAACGATTGTTACCCTCTGTTAAGCATTTGGTTTTCTCCTTAGTAGCACGGCCATACGATTTACTTTTGGTAATAAACGTGGTCCATGCAGCTTCCATACCAAAACACTCAGAGACAGCGTGTAATTCATTAGACACATTCTCTTTAAGTTCTTTTGAAAATACAGAATGGTATGACAAGACGATGTTTCTGTATGGTCTAGAACCCTACTGGCCATGAGGGCAGAGATACTTTGTTAATACATACATATAGATGACGATAATGAAAAACAACCTGTATTGTTTATAGACACAGGTATTTTTTTACATTTCATGATTTTGTCTTTCCCCACTGGTCCAGAAAATTTCATTAAATGGAATTGTTCACTAGTTGATGGCTGAAATAAGTTACAAAACCAATTCACAGTGAATGGACAATTGAACTTGGAAATAAGCAAATTTTAAAGTACTGAAAGAACTGGAAGAATAGCAGAGAGAATTAGTTCCTAGTAACTTCTATTGGAGGAATCATTTTGTTCCTATGCTTTCGACACTGTGACTTCCTCTGACCTTCTTTCCATTTAGCTCAAGGATATGAAGCAATAAAAACAATTTACACGTATATTTACCACCACCTTTGTCTGCCGTTTGGCCTCTACTCACAGATTTTGTCTTTCCTATTTCCATCAGACTAGCCATTCACTACTCTGAGATCAGTCTGTACTTGTGCTCTGAATCCCTTCCCTTCTGACCTCCTCAAGTGCAGCAATTTCCTGCCTTTCTTGTATGTCATTAATTTCTCCCCTTCTGCCAATTCAGTGTCTTGAGCACTGAATATGATTTTTGTATCCTGTCCTGGTACTCCTGTTAATAGCCTCCCAGGACCTCTCGGTGCCACCTAAGGGTGCTGTGTACTGCTATGTATGAGTGGTCAGTCTCTTTGAACTGCTATCTCCCTGCTGTAAATACAAACACAGTTTGTCTCCCAAAGTATTCCTCCATGAAAATTAGTACAAATATCACCTCTGTGAAGATTTGACATCTGCCAAGTACAATTAACGTTTCCTTTGACTCTCCAACAGTCCTACAGTCATTCACTAATCCACCATCTATTTGGTGGCTACAAGATGCCAGATAGCAAAGGAGATGTTATTGAGGGAAGGGGGTATATTTGACGAAATAGTTATATACATAGAAAATATAAAGCAATTACCCTAAGTACGCTTTAGATCAAATTTTAAATGTGATCCTTTGTGGATAACAATAAAGAAGAGTTATGTGAATAATTTAAATAATATTATTTTCTCTCTTTATTTGTCCATCCTTCATTGTAGCATAAATGTTAGTGTTGTATAAAAGCTTCTTTCACTCATTAGGGGTTCATTGAATATTGACTGAGACCATAAGGTTCCTATTGAAACAGATATGATGGCAAGTTCTTCTTGTCTAATGATTATATTTTCTTGCCTCATTTAAACTTAAATTTAAAAGGGAAAGAAACAAACTAATGGAATTATGAATTGAATCATAACTAAAGTTGCCAGAATTCAGAAAATCATTAACAGCTACTCCACAAACATATGCCAAAAACTTGGCAACCTGAAAATAAACAGAGTGATCTCTAGACACATAAGAATTGGCAAAAGTGAACCCAAAAGACTTGAAAATCTTGAACAGTTCAGTAACACCAATTAAATTGAAACAGTAATAAAAACTAAACTACCAAATAAGAAAAGCCCAGGACTAGTTGGATTCACAGCTGAATTCTATAAGAATTTCAGGGACGATCAAACACCTATATTCCTCAAACTTTTTAATGAAATTAAGAGGGAAAGGGTAGTTCTAATATCATTCTTGAAAGCTAACCTCTTGGTCCCCAAACTAGAAAAGGACCCAATCAAAAAGAGAACTGTGGGCCAACTCTCTAATGCACATAGGATGCAAAAGTTTTTAACAAGATATGGCAACAAATGTAACAAATTACCAGAAAGATAATACCCCATGACCAAGTAGGCTTCATCTCACAGATAACGATGATTCACCATATGCAATCAATATGTAATTCATCACATAAATAGAAACAAGGACAAAAATCCCAAGATCATCTCAATAGATGCAAAACAAAAGCCCTTGATAATATCCAACAACCATTCATGATAAAATCTCTGAAGAAAATAGGTATAGAAGGACTGTATCCCAGCATGATAAAAGCCATTTATGGCCAACCTATTGCCAGCATCATATTAAATGGGGAAAACTGAAAACCATCCTTTTAAAATCAAGAACAAAACAAAAATGTCCATTATCTCTAGCCCTGTTCAACACAGTCCTCAAACTATGAACCAAAGCAACCAGGCAAGGGAAACAAGTAAAACAAATGCATATAGGAGTGGACAAATTTGACATATAATTTGCAGATGACATGACCTTTTACTTAGAAAACCCAAAAAGCTTCACCAAAAACCCACTAGAATTGGTAACCAAATTCAGTAGTGTAGCAGGATGCACACAAAAATCAATGGCATTTTTATACACTAAGTGAGCTCACTGAAAAACCAAATAGAAAAACAATGCCATCTGCAAATAGCTTCAAAAATTTAAATACTATTGCAGCCACTGTTATTTCCTACCAGCTTGTTTTGAAGCCCTGTACCTTTTTGCTTGTTTTTGCTTTGTTTTGGTTTTGTCTGTTTTTGCTATTTTGTTAATTCTCCTTAAAATAAAAAATTAAATACTTAAGTATTAATGTAACTCAGGAAGTGAAAGACCTGTAGAATGAAAATGTCAGCGTGAAAAAGAAAATTTAAGAGGACATTAGAAAGTGGAAGAATATCTCCAGTCCCTGTAAGCAAAATCAACATAATCAAAATTGCTGTATTCCTGAAAGTTATACACAGATTTAATGCAGTCTCATTCAAAATATCAATATCAACATTGTTTCTTGGAGAGCTAGAGAAAACAATCATAAAACTTATGTGGAGTCAGAAAAGACCCAGAATAGCAAAAGCAACCCAGGGTAACAAAATCAAAGCACTTGTCATCACAACTACAGACTTTAAGTTATACTATAAAGCTACAGTGATTAAAATGGTATGATACTGGCAGAAAAAGGAACATATAGTCGTTTTATCATTGACAGAAGAGCCAAAAACATACACTGGGGAAGACTGACTGTTTAATAATGGTGCTGAGATAATTGGATATCTATGTACAGAAGACTGAGTTTCGTTACATATATCTCACCATGTACCAACTTAAAATCAGACTGATCAAATATCTAAACCTTAAGACCAAAACACTTAATCTTCTGGAAGATTAAATAGATCCAATTCTTGAAATATAGGCATAGAGAAGGACTTTCTGAGCAGAACCATAATGGCACAAGAAAAAATACAGAAAATAAACAATGGATCATATCAAATTAAGAAGTTTCTACACAGCAAATAACCAACAGAGTAAAAAACAATCTACACATTGGGAAAAATTTTTGCCTACTATTCCACAGACAGAAAACTAACATCAAGAATATATAAGGAACTTAAAGAAATTAGAGCCCATCCTAAATAAAAGACCTAATAAAAACAGACAGCTGACATGAATAGATATATCACAGAAAAACAAGTACAAATGGCCAATAAATACATGAAAAAATATTTATCATCACTGGCTATCAGAGAAAATGCAAATTAAAGTATGCTGAGATCGAATCTTACAATGAGACAATGGGTGTCATCAAAAAATCTAAAAATAACAAATGCGGGTGAACATGTGGGGGAGAAAGGAATGCTAGTACATTGGTGGGGGTGGAAGTTGGTACAGCTGCAGTGGAAACAGTGCGGAGACTGCTCATAAAACTAAAAGTAGGAATTCCATTTCACTCAGCTATCCTCCTCCCAGGTATCTTCCCAAAAGTATTCAACTCCTCACATTTCAGGATAAATACATACCCATGTTTATAGCAGCACAATTTTATAATAACTAGGAATTAGAAACAGCATATACGCCTTTCAACAGATGAGCGGATAAAGAAAATGTGATATTTATACAGAATGGGTCACTGCGCTGCCATAAAGGAGATAAACTTGGGATATTCATAGTAAATGGGTGCAACTTCATAGCATAATATTAAATGAAGTCAGTCAGGCACACGTGTTCAACTGTTGCACAGTTTCTTTTATATGAGGAAAACAGTATAAATATCAAAATAGAACTGACTAAGAAATAGGGAGGAGTTCAAACATTTCTCCGAATTGCATATTCCATTGTTTTAAAATATTTCAATATATATGCTAATTGGTTTCATGCGTATTAAAAGTTAATCTTAGTTCATTGAAAATAATGTTTGTGCTATTATCTGTTTGTTTCTATTTTGTAAGAAGCTTTTTGGTTTGTTTCTTTTTTGTAAGAAGTTTTCTGTTTTTTTAGTTTTTGTAAGAATCTTTGTGTTAGTACTGAGTAACTCTTTGGAAGATAATTATACACAATGTAATTACTTGCTATTTTCTTATTATTTGGTTGCAAAAAAATTTTCTATTTTTCCATAAAATAAGAACTTCAGATTTCTTAGTTATGCAAAGTACCATAATTATGGGAAGGATCAAATATGTAATTGCTTAATGGTTTTACAAACTATTTTACAAGGACTAGGTCTCCCATAGCCATTTGCTATTACTGATATTTATATTATTTATTGTTATCATGATATTTATTTTAGTAAGATGCATGCAGTATCTGGCATGTAATAGACACAATAAAAATGTGATAAATGGCTAAATGGATGAATAAATGCATAAATAAATAAATAATAAATGCATGAATAAATGACTTTAATTTTTCATTAGGAATTTAGTTTCATTCTTCTGTTGAATGGTCAAAAACTTAAAACACAACAAGCTTCTATTTTATTAGTGTATGTTCCAGTGCCTAACCTTTATGTTTGTTTTGGGGAATGGAACCCATTAGGAATGGAAGGTAAGTTCAGGGAGCTTTAACGAACAACTGTAGCATTTTCTGGGAAGAATAGCTAAATGATTTTGTAAGCAGTTGCACAACAGTGAGTTGGCTATAGACGATATGAAATGTCACCATTTTCTCTTGTGCATCCTAGAAAATATTTTCTAAATTGGTAATTTGCATTTCTAGCCATCCTGGAGCTTCGGTTCATCCCCTTCAGTTTTCTGTGATTTTCTGGCAGAAGATTTGTTTCTATCATAGGCCATTATTGTGAGGGTCTTCAGACCCACGTGGCACTCCGGTCCGGGTGTGGGGAGGTAAACAGTACGTAGTTCAGTGAATGCAGCACTGCCTTGATGTCACCTGGAAGACAGTAGACCCCATTGACCCTTAAGAGAATTGGAAAGGTTCACTCTCTCAAGCAGAAAATTTTCTGTCTTTTCCTCAGATGCTGGCACCTTCTAGTCTCTCTTTTTACGTGGCAGGATGAGATGATTTCAATAGAAACATCACCAGAAACTTTTTCTCTTTGCATTCCTGATTCATGACTAGCCTGTGGCAGAAAAATCTAGCTATTCAATAAAACTTTATGCTTTCTTACAGAAAGTACGATTGTTTCCCAGACAGATGCTACATTTGCCAAGCTGTATTCCATCACAGTACAGCCGTTTGACTGGTTCATGTCAGTGGAACAAGAAAAAGTGAAGTGTGCCACTCTGGGCTGAGAAGAATAAGAAAGTGCCAGTCGATGGACTGCAGACATCAGCAGGACTTAGGAAGCCATGTGTTTAAGATGACAGAGTTTCCTTCAGCCAGAGTCCTTGAACAGTGGGACGAACAGAACCCACTCTAATCCCACCAACCACGAGCGCTCATTTGTCTGTCACAGAAGAAATAAATTATTGGATTAACTGACTGACACTGGGACTTTGTCTGCTCTGGTAACTATTCTTTTAATTTTTATGCAGTATTCCCTACTATTATGTGCCAAAATAAAATAGGTTCAAAGAATTTATTACATGCAGGAATAATCTGTGACAATTCAATTAACTCTGAAAAGCCACTAGACAAAACATTATTTTGGAGTCATTTGGGCCAGTGTTTAAAAATGACTTCTAGTTCTTTACTCTGAAACCTTTCTAGTTAGGGTAGATAATATAAGCTCCCACAGTCATCAACTTCAAATATTTGTGACTTCCTTCCACGAAGGAGGGAGAATTAATTTCCTCAGAAGATAAAAAATGTTTAACACAATGAGGAACTGTACCTTCACTTTCTATCCAACGTACTGATCTACCTTTCATGCCAAGACTTGGTTAAATCAGGATAGACAATTCCCTGGCTTCAAACATTCCTTCAGCCCTAGTTCAAACATTGCCATTACGAAATAGAGTACACTATAATATGAACCCCAAATGCTGCTCCCCCAATCCTCATATGTTTAGAGATAGGACATTTTTTCTGGTCTAAATTTGTTTTCTTGGTACATTTTATTTATTTATTTATTCATTTATTTTATTTTTCTAGCATAAAAAATAGTACAATCACAACTGATCTACAGACAAGGTGACATGATCTCAACAGTGGTTATTGCTTTATCCATTGATATCTTCAAAGTGTATATATATGAACCCATATACAGACATGCAAAATTGTTCAGAAAATTAATCCTCTCAACAATAGCAAAAAACAAAAAACAAAAAAACCAAAGACAAAACACAAAACAAACAAACAAAAAACCACCAATAGTTGCTGCTTTGCATATTGATATCTTCGAAGTGTGTGTTCAGGATAACACATACAGACATACAAGATTGATCAAATAACCTGTCATCAATTATTCCTTAGCATTAAGTGATATAATACAATAGTAGAACCGTGTTAGCCCTCCTGCATATATATATATTCATATATACATACATACATTTTTGTCTCTCTTTTCTCCTTTCCCTCGTCTCATCTGTTCTTTGTTTTTGAACAGATTTCCTTCATGTCTCTTAGTTTATATTCCCACCCTCGGGTTCTTACACCAGTGACACAATACATTGCCTGCACATGTACCGCTGATTTATTTCACTTATGAGTATGGACTCCAGTTTTGTCCACTTGCCTACAAAGACCCCAAAACTGTCTTTCTTTATAGCTGAATAATATTCCATTATATAAAAATGCCACAATTTTTTAATCCAGTCTTCTGTGGATGGGCACTTGGGTTGCTTCCACATTTTAGCTATTACAAATTGTGCTGCTATAAACATGGATGCACATATATCAGAGTGATATGATGTTTTCAGATCTTCTGGGAAAATACCCAGAAGAGGAATAGCTGGTTTGACTGGAACCTCTAGACCTAGTTTGCTGAGAAATCTCCAAACGGCTCTCCACAGTGGTTGCACCAGTCTGCATTCCCACCAGCAGTGTAATAGAGTCCTTATTTCTCCACAGCCCTGCCAGCATCTGTTATTGGATGACTTTTTCATACTGGCCAGTCTTACTGGGGTGACATGAAATCTCAGTGTTGTTTTTATTTGCATTTCTCGAATGACTAAGGATGTGGAACATTTTCTCATATATTTATTTGCCATTTGTATTTCTTTGTCTGAGAAGTGTGTATTCATCTCAGATGCCCATTTCTGGATTGGGTCTTTGAATTTGGACAGGTACATGTTTTTTAATTCTTTGTATGTTCTAGATAGAAGACCT
>PVLD010008627.1:0-82519 GCA_004027595.1 Dinomys branickii
TCCCTTAAGCTTTCTGCTGAGAGTTCCGCTTAAAAGGCTGTACAGATATTGGTTAGATACTCCCTACCTAGTGACCTGGGTGAGGTGTGTAAGACCGCTCCCCCGCCCTCCCAGGGTTCCCTGCAGGTATAGGGATGGATCTCCTCCCCCACTCGGTGATCTGGTCGCGAGCGCCAATATCTCACCAGTTTTTGGAGTCTCTGCAGGCAGGAAGGTTCCAAGGTGCCAGTCTATCCTTCGGGGCTTTCTGCGCGGCCCGCCCGATGTGCGCGAAATGTGGGACCGCTGGGCGTTGCCGCCACTAAATAGCCGATCTCTGTCGGGAGTCGCCCTAGAGCTGCGCCGGCTCGGGAGGCGGGAGGGACCGAGCTGTCTGTGTTCTCAGGGCGTTCAGAACCAGCCAATCTTCCTCCCCGCGAGGAGCGTCTCTGGCTCCCGGCGTTTGGGGCCCTCCGCGCGGCCTGCCTGATACACGCGAAACGTGGGACTGCCGGGCGTCTCCGCCGCTAACAAGCCGATCTCTGTCGGGAGTCGCCGGAAGGCTGCACCGGCTCGGGAGGCAGGAGGGACCGAGCTGGCTGCGCTCCCAAGGCATTCGCACCCAGACAAATTTCCTTCCTGCGCGGAGCGTCCCTGGCTCCCAGCGTCTGGGGCTTTCTGCGCGGCCTGCCCGATACGCGCGAAATGTGGGACTGCCGGGCGCCGCTGCCACCCAAAAGCCGATCTCTATCGGGAGTCGCTGGAAAGCTGCACTGGCTCGGGAGGCGGGACGGACCGAGCTGGCTGCACTCCCAGGGCGTTCGGACCGAGCCAAACTTTCTCCCCCCCGCAGAGCGTCTCTGGCTCCCAGCGTCTGGGGCTTTCTGCCGATGATTTTTGAAAATAATGAAAAGTCACTCACTCAAAGTTGTGTGAGTAAGGTGGAAAGATGACAGTGCAGAATTCCAGTCTGATCTGAAGTATGACATGGTGAACTTTATTTCCCTACATGTAAAAGTTTTGGACAATAACAAAATCGTAAAAATAAGTACCACCTTCTAGGATGACTGCTCAAGCATACAGTCTAGAATAACACATACATAGGTAACTTTTTAGCTATCCAATGTACAAAATTTTTTGTATATGGAATTAAAATTGGAATTGAAGAAATCTAATATGTTTTCTTCCATTAATTGAAACTTTTAACAAATTAATGGTATTCACATACTACATTAGTTCAAAATCTATTTTCATTGTTGAGGGAAAGAGACTTTGTCAATTTAACTCACTGTAAGAAGCCAGTGAAATTCACTAGTTGTCAATGTTTTAAAATGTAGTAGAAATAATCATTTTAGTATCCTAGCTTTCCCAACCTAAAAGATATTCAAAGAAGAAATGGAAAAAAATTCCAGAATAAATTTAGATGCTCAACATGCTTAGAGAAAAAAACTGGTAATATACACTTCAATTATTTCTTTTTTGAATTTATAAGTGTACTGAGGTAAATTAGGGAAAAAATCTTTAAAATAAGAGAAGACAAAAGAAAAGAGTTAAGGTGATCACATTTTACTATTAGTAGACATCTTCCAATAATACACTACATGCATTTACTCCAGCAAATTTCTTTAATTTCTGCTTAGGGGTATTTAAGTGCCCTCAAATAGAATTCAATTCAGGTCTGATGCCATCTAAAAGCGCCCTTCAAAACTTAGCTTTAGTCATGAATGTTAAAGCCAACATTAATCTTAAAGCAAAAGGGACAAATAAGGGCACACTTCAATCCATCCATTTTACAAAATGACCTAACTCACAATTGTGACTGCATCAGCAAATCCATCTCTCCAATTCTCTGATGAAAGATTAGGAATACGCCATTTCAGGGTGGAATGGCTATGAGGAAGCTTACATTGCTCTGCTCATATGGAATTGATTTGAGCCAACAAGGATTTTACAAAACCACAATTTCATATTTTCTGGGTCAGCACAATTCCATAGAGCATAGTGATCACAGAGGCATGGGGGCTGAGGGCTCACGGAACCCAAATGTGGTCAGTGGGAAGCAGTTCTCTTTCTGTTGAATGTCTGTCATTGCTTTTCCTTCACACTGCTCAATTTGTGTGAGAAAAAAATTGTTTGAAGAACAAAGACACAGACTGGATTTGATATTTTTGCTTTGTCAGTTGGCAATCTTCTATAGTTAGCTACAAAAAGTTTTGCACATTTTCCCAATTTGTGCTTAGACATATCTAATCAATTAACAAATATTAATTGAGCCTATCATGTGGTACTATAGAAAGAAGTCCTTGTCTTTGCTGGGTTTGAGGTCTAGTTGGGAAGACTGGAGACATGAGAAAAAACAGCAAAGCTTATATGCACTACTCAGTTGTGGGCTTCAGAGCACATATTTCGGGAGCTTGTGAGCTGGACCATGCAGTACATGATGTACAGGGAGACATAGATTTTGTGTCTTGTGCCTGGTGAGACAGTGTGGTGCTGAAGTCCCACATCCATACCTGGCAGAGAGATGGTTAGACTGCTTATCTCCCCTCTCTAAGCCTCCATGCTGTTGGCAGTATAACAGGGATCAAAGCAATAATTCCCTAATGGGCTAACATGAAGATCTCATGACATCATGATACTGCACAGTTACAAGCTATCATACAGTCAAGATGTAGGACTTGATCAAAGTTCTGACTTACGGATTAGATTTTCTTAAGAAGGTAAAGAGAATTCCAAAATAAGAAACCACATGTGGACAGATTCAGAAATATAAACAGTGGTATGGTATAGATGAATGCTACTGAAATTTTCAAACTTTCTACTAATTTACACTAAAAATGCATAGCTTCATATAATGACTATTTCATCTGTGCAGAAAGAGGGCAAATGCTGTAACATCCATTTGCCAGGGTCTGATCACATCTCTGGACACCTGTCGGGGGAATGGTGGGAAATAAAGAAAGAGGCAATATTCAAGGTAGAAGGGGACTGGGAGAGTCCTGCCTCCAATGGACAGGCACAACAATCTCCACAGTTAACCCACTTTTATTAACAAGTGAAGGGAAGGAGTAGTGTCCTTTTCATGGAACAGCAACTGCAGTGAATACAGAACAAGAAGAACAAGTCCCTCTCCATGCCAATATGGCTGTGTTCTTTAGATTGTCTTTGGCAGATGTTATCATGCCCTGGGAATGTTATGGCTATGAGTTTCCTCTGTGCAGCCAGGAAGCATGCAACCTTCCACACATAATTCTTTATTCCTAAAGAAAGATCGCACCAGCCTCCAAGTCACGGGACCCCAATCATGTATCCTGGTGCCCAACAGTTCCCCTTTTTGTTCCTGTAATTATAAAAGCTGAAACAGCATATCTTGAGGTTAGATAGCATTTAGGCACCATCTGATTTGACATTCCCTGGAGCAGACTAGAAACAAAAATAGAAGAAACAAACTTATTAATATAATCAATCCAGTGTAGAATCCAAAATGGGTCTAGTGGCAGCAGACCCCACCACGAGTTTGGAGATCTTCTCCTTCCGGGGCCACATGTTCCAGGATGGTGCCCACAATGGTATTTCATGACCTGTGAATGCACAAGCACATCCTCACCCTCATGTTATTCATTGTACCAGGCAATCACCTTTTCATGTTTGGACACCTTTCCATAGGACTTGTGTGCGGGGTATACTTGTTGATTTATCTTTTTCAGCAGTGAAGCTCTGATGGGGTATGCATATTTTCTGCTACCAGATTTTTAAAAAAATTAAAGTAAAAGTAGTGAGGTCTTGTTGTGCTTATGGATGCAACTGTACTTTCACTTTTTGCTTCTATAATTGTGTTTTTAAGGAAACGTGTGCCCATTCTACTATAGCTTGGCCCAGAGGATTATAAAGGATGCCTGTGTGATGTTTAATATGCCAAAGCTGAAAGAAAGAGGATAAGGCCTTGTTGATATATGAGGGTCAATCATCAGTTTTTATTGTATCAGGGACTCCCATAGCAGCAAAGGCAGGTAAACAATGCTGTTGAACATGTCTTACCTTTTCACCCATGGCAGATGGCAAGAATTCTGTGAGAATAAACATCTATAGAGGGCTTGGGATATAGCTCAGCAGCACAAACAAGTGCAAATGCAAGGCCCTGAGTTTTATTACCAGTACTCCCCCCAAAACTCTATGGAGACATGAATACATTGTAATTGTCCAAAGGATGGAATATGAGTAACATCCATTTGCCAAATATCATAGCTATATGTAAATATTTGTCTCAATGTAGTTTTATACCAAGAGTATCTGTTAATGAAATCTTATTTACCCACAGAAACTTAGCCTTTTGATGATGACCAGTGGGAACATATCACAATAATACATTTAGTAATTTTCACTAGAGTTTGTCTGCCATAAGGCTTTGGAAAATATTAGGGTCCTATCAGTGAACAAAGACTGGGAGAAAATATTTCCAGGTAGCTGCTCATTTATTCACCAAGGGAAGCAGCCCTGTCCAGCAGTTTCCCTAAGCCTAAGTGGTCCCCGTTTAATTATCTTAACAAATTTTGATGACCTATGAGAACCAGATCATAACAACACATTATTTTTGAACAATGAAAGATTTCTGAGTTGTTGTACACAGACAATGTTATGTGTTATATATGTAAAACCCATCTTGACATCATTTTAATCACCTAGCAGTCTGAGTGGAAGCATGTCCTTAATTCTAATGCTATGTATAAGTCAACTTAAATTATAGACAAATGTTTTAAAAATCCAAAGTGGCAAAAAGAAGAAAAAAATGTTTATCTCTAACAAAACAACTGTATTTTAACCAGTCATAAATTGAACAGGTAGACAAGTATACAAGACAATTATTAACAGACCCAAGTGCATTCAGATATATTTGACTAATTTGAATTACAATAACTCTTTTGTAATAAGTATTAGAATGAATAAAAACATTTTATTCATAATCCATATTTTCTTTTGTCTTAAGAATTTTGGCAACTGTATGCCCTCTTCTTTCATGTAGCCTCTGGCTCAGTACCTCTATACCTCCTGTCACCCTCACAGAGCTTCTTTTTATTTTTTTTATTTTAAAGAAAAAAAAAATAACAATAAGACAGAGTTTCAAAACAGGTTAGTAGGAGAGCCACAATAACTAATACATTGTGTATTTTTCATAGTAGTTATTCAGAGTATAAACTACAGGCATGATGTCTTGTCCAAACAATATTAGCACAAACCTTTCTTTTTGATGAATTAGGGGAAACTAGCTATATAACTATCTTAACTATCTTGTGTATACATTTTTTTCTTTTTCCCTTTCTTCCTTTCCCCTTTCATCAGAGTTTGTCTTTTTTAACAGTTTCTTTCCAATTCAGGATATCTATTTTACCTTTTGGGTCTTATTTACTCATTCAGTTTCTCACACTACTGAGGCAATATGGGTTTACACATATGGGTCTGATTTATTTTACTTGTGAATATGGTCTCAAGGTGCATTCATTTACACATAAAGGTCTCCAGTTTACCTTTCTCTGTGGCTGTGTAGTACTCCATTAGATTTTTAAAAAGTCTTTCTTATCCATTCCTCAGCTGATGGTCATTTGAGTTGTTTCCAAGATTTGGCTATTACAAATTGTGCTGCTATAAACATAGGTGTACACATATCACTGTGTTATGATGTTTTTAATTCTTCTAGGAAGATATCCAAAAGAGGAATAGCTGGGTCAAATGGGATCTGTAATCCTTGTTTTTCTACTTCTTCTAACAGTGTTCATGGGACTCCATCTGTAAGGCTTAATATAGCTTGGGCCAGCATTTAACTTTTAGAAGATTTGGTCCCTACATCCTGACCAAGCTTTTAAATAATTTCTAAGATTCTTTGTGACCCTAACTGCCCTTAAGGGTCTGTTTACTCTCCTTATTTGCATTCTTGAAGGCCAATTGTTGTACTATAATTTCAGCTGCTTGTCAGTGAGGAATCTGTCTGTGGATTACCTCCTGTAATCTAGCAGGGAATTGTGCATAAAGCTCTGAAAAAATCCCTGAAAAATATGAAAAAAAATACTGAACTGGAGCATCCACTTCAGGAACCACAGACCATGCTTGTTTCAGCATCAAATGTATCTGGTCATATGCTCCATTAGGACAAGTCAATCATTGCACAAGACCTGAATAAGGCCCTTTCACAGCAGCAGATCCTTTGTGATCCCTGACCTCCTGGTCACCCTATTTCTATTCGCCTGCTCTGCTGCAAGCTCTTGTAGTTGCATGTTAAAATGAAGATATTTCCCCACCAATAGACAGAGACAGGCAAGATGTTTAATATCTTGTGGAGCCATATGCAGGCAGGGCTCCCCACATGGACTCTAAGAGTCCCGGTGTAAAGGGTGCCTGGATTCCATTATTCATTGCATTCTGTTTCCATTCTTTTAAAATCTTGTATTTTATCCCATGATGGTCATATATCATTTGTTGGGGATTACTGGGGTCCTGTCTAGTCATAATAGGGAAGTAATGGGGTCCAATGGGTTTCCCCACCATCGTAGCCCACTGAACAAGTTGTTAGTACTTAGACAAGCAAGGACAGCTTCCATGGCCTCGGGGAATTCTAGAGGTTTGGTCCAGCATAGAATCTGTCTATGTTCTTCATGATCTTTTCTGTTTTCCACTTCAGAAGAGGCAGTAGCAGGTGTGGTAACCGCTGCAGTGCATAAAGTTCCCAATACTGACTTTACCAGACTTCACACAAAGTCTCTGGGGCAACTGGCCCTCCCTCAACAAAGGCCCTGCTTAAGCTTTCTCCCATTTTATCCCAGTTTTCTGCATCCAAGGTTCCTGCCTATGGGAGCCAAGTGTCTTGCTTGGTAATGTCTTGTAACATTTTAGAAAGAGAATGAGTACCAGCCTGGGACCCTGACTATTTGAGTAACATATACAACAACATGTATCTCTGTCCCTCTGTTGACACATTCTGCCTCATTATCCTGGCTAAGAAAACTTCTCCATGACACCACTACTTACTGTCACGTCTGAACAGCCAACTCCA
Source organism: Dinomys branickii (assembly GCA_004027595.1). Lineage (NCBI taxonomy): Eukaryota > Metazoa > Chordata > Mammalia > Rodentia > Dinomyidae > Dinomys > Dinomys branickii. Next base: position 7,022 of record PVLD010008627.1, read on the forward strand.
AGGTCATCCTGTGGATTCCCTAATGTCTGCCTTGCTCCTTCCCACTCCTGTGGGCCCATCCCTCTAGGTCTCACATCTCCAGTTTGGGGGCCAGTTGCCAGGGGCTGATCACATTTCCAGATACCTGTGGGTGGAACATCAGGGAATAAAGAAAAAAATATTTAAGGTACAAGGAGACTGGGAGGATCCTGCCTTTAGTGGACAGGCATAGCAATCTCCACGGTTAAGCCACTTTTATTAGCAAGCAAGGAGCACAGGGGAAGGAGCAGTGTACTTTTCATGGAACAGCAACTGCAGTCAATAGGGAACAAGAAGAACATGTCCTTCTCCGTATCAATATGGCTGCAGACGTTATCATGCCTAAGGAAGGTTGCGGTCTTGAGCTTTCTCTGCACAGCCAGGAAGTATGCAGCCTTTCATATGCTTCTCTGTTCCTAAAGCAGGTCATACTGGCCTGGGAGTCATGGAACCCCAGTCCTGTAGCCTGGCCCCCAACAGTTCCTACTCTTGGTTTTCTGCAGATTCTGAGTCAGTAGGTTTATAGAGAGATGCAAGAAGACATCATGTACAAATATTTTGAAATCTATTCCTGTACCTTTTTACATAGAATCTCACATTTTCCAACATGTGGCTCTATTCAATAATTAGAATAATAACAGATAGGTATTATCCATTTACATAGTCAAATACTACAAAAAAGGCAACGCACTAAGAATTAATTTTGGCACAAGCCCACATACGTGATTTCAGTTAGAAATTCCACTAGATTAAAAGCCAGAGACCTTAGCTATGTTCCTGGGCCAGTAATTTTGTGCAAAAAAAAATCACTCAATCTTTTATTTTCTGGTATCACCCATAAAAGTAGTAGCATGGCTTGGGCATTCTCTGAATAGCTTGTAGGATTCTATGAATATGCTGACCTCTGAGAAATATCCAACTCCATAAAATTCACTTATTGTAGCAATCAACAGTATATGTGTGTATATATATAATCACTTGAAATAATAAAAATCAGGGTTTTATGATAGCTTAATTTATACATATCTAATCAATACTTGTGATCATCCATACTACCTATATGTATCTTCCTAGATGGCAAAGATAACTAATTTCCAACTCTCAAATTGAGGCTCTTATGCTTTGTCAATAACAAAGCCCACTGAATAAATTTCTCTTACAGTAGCAGAAGACAGAAAAAAGTTTTGGAGGGTGATAATGTAGGATATTTTTAAGACAAAGGGCTTTGACCATTGACAGATTTTAGAAGTAGAAGATTTTAGAATACCAGGAGAGTTGCTAAGGTGAATTTTTCTGACTTAGCAGGATCACCCATGAGCAGATAGGCCTTCAAAAACTGCCCTTGTGTTGCCAGTCTGTGTTATCAGTGTCCAAATGGGATGTGAGGCCCTGTTGTGGTGCCTGAAATCCTCAGCTTTGCCCTGGAGCCTAGTCTCCCTAGCCCTTCCCCATTCAGTTCAGTTTTCTTCAATGTAGCATGTTTTTCCTCCTCTTCTCATCCATCCAGGAGGAGGAAGAAATGGAAGAAACTGAGGAATACATCAAAGAGAATATATATATATATATATATATATATATATATATATATATATATATGTTAAATGCAAGTATGTCAATTTTTGTTAGTAGGGAAAAAAGTTTAATTCATCCTGTGTAGTCAGCTTCCTGTTACTGTAACAAAATATCTGGAGTAATCAACTTACAGGAAACAAAAGCATTTGGCTCATAGTAAGTGGACCACGTTGTTTCTGAGCCTGTGACAAGGCCACATATCACACAAGAGCACGTGGTAGAGGAAGCCGTTCAGTTTATGGAGCTAGAAAGCACAGAGGATGAGCTCAGTATTCCATCAAAGGTACATCCCAGTGACCTAACTTCCTCCCCTCAGGCGCTACCTTTCACAGGTTCCACCCACCTCCCAATAGCACCAGGAGCTGAGGACAAGGCTCCCAATATATGGGCCTCTGGAGAGCATTCAAGAGCCAAACTACAGCAGCTGTGTTACCAGATTTCCTTCCCTTGGCACTTACCTTCCCTTTACTCTGTATATTTGAAAGTTAAGCTTCCTTTGTCCAGGGAAATTTCCCTCTAATCTATGCTATCTGTTCAGTAGTTCTTGATCTTGGCTATGTACAGTATGACCTACCGTGGGAGGAGCTTTCTAGAGACACCAGTGTCCAGTTCAGTAGGTCTGAGAGGTACAGAGCTCTGTATTTTCAACAAGCATCCTGAATCTAACCTCATCTAGAGCTGAGAATCACTGCTTTTCTATGTCAAGAGCTCTTGAATATTTCATAACAGTCAGAGCGGAGGGGAGGCTGGTTGAATGAAGAAGCAAAAGCAGAAGTCAAAATGGCAGTGGAGGAAGATAAATGAGTAGGAGAAAAGGGCAGAAAGCTGCATTTAGACCTCAGGAAAGATTCTAGGACGTGAGGGACTTCAGCATGCGTGAGACTTGAGGTGGAGCCTGAGGTAAGTCATGCATTTGGCTCTGCTGAATCTGCCCACTGTTTTTGAATATAGAGAACTTAAAGGGTAAACAAAGCCTGAATTAGATTCTAGGTTCTGGGGAGAGGGGGTAGGTGGTTCTAACTTGGGAGCTTGGCATCCAGAAACCCACAGAGTTCCAGTCTCCCCTGGTCCAACCTTGGTGCTGAGGTCAGGTTGGGGCGGGAGTCTCTGATGCACTGCAGGGTTATGAGCAAAGAGGGCCAAGGCAGCTGTGTCCCTACAGTGAAAAGTCACACGAGCCAAGGCTCAAAGTCACAGCACATGCCTTCCCTACAAATGTGAGCTCACACAGGGACCGCTGCCTGGACCAGCCTGGCACAAATTGAACAAGTCTCTTAGGAGATCCCTAAGTGGCCTGCTGGCATGGCAAAGAACATAAACAGGAATGTGAAGGAAGCGGCAAAGGCTTGAACAAAGTATGTTCAACACTGTAAGTTCACCGGACCTCAGGATATGGAAGAGCTAACATGCTTTGACTTAATTCTACATTCTGAAGGTTTGGTAGGACAAGAGACTTAAAGAGTGAAGACTTTCATCCTTAAAACAGCATTCACAATATATAAACATAAAAACCTAAATGGTTCTGATTTTTAAAAAAAGAATGCCTTGCCTTTCCACAGGCAGATGGTGTATGTTGAGGTGACGTTCCATGAAAAGTGTTGGATTTCTATTAGCTCATCCACAGAATCTTCTGCTGTTCTCTCATGGCTACAGGTGAATGTTTGAGAGCCAATGGCACAAAAACAGGAAGTGGAGATGACAGCTGTGTTCTGGCCTCGCTTGGATAACACCCGATCTAGATAGTGTAACACCTCAGAAGTCAATTATTTCGAGAATTTACAATTAGCTTCTCTGCAAAGACACAAAACCTTTGAGAATGACCTTTATCCTCCAAGAAAGGAATTCTGAGGGGATGGCACCCCCTGCTGGTAAACTTTGTTACCATCAAAATACTGCATAATGAATATTCTAGAGTCCTGAAAGGTAAGTTTGGCTAACAGGACATCTTTATGCAAGATTGTGATTTCTCCAAGCACCTCTTCTGATGGTCTAGAATTTTCCTTCATCTTTCATTAAGATTGTTAATCTTTAGGTTTTTGTTACCTCTTCTCTGTGCTGTCATCTAACTTCCATTAAAACTATGTGATGGCTTTGAATGTTTGGGTCCTACTGCACGCACCCTTCTAGTCTTTGAGAAAAACAAATGTTATCATTTTTCATCTTCCATTTGTAGATTATCTCTTTTTCCTAAATTCACTTCTTAAGGAACTCTCACTTTCAAAGAAAGAGCTCCCACGTCTACCATAGAGATTTCTAATCTGTGTATTAATTAGAACAACAAAGACCTCTTTATCCCATGAGGGGAGGAGGAACAAACCTTTGAGCAGTTCTGGAAAGGCTCCAATACCATATAAGATCTGAATAGCGCAAACCATAGGGGAAGTCACCCTCCGGTTTGGCCCTTGAAGTGGGCAGTGTCTTCCTCAGCATCCCCCCCCCTTTGGTTAACCCTCCTTTTCCAAATGAATGCTTTATGCTGCTGCATGGCTGCCTGAGGATCCCAACAATAACATCCAGCCTTTCCTGTCCCCTATGGGCCTCCGTAGGTAGCCACCATGATTTTTGACTGCTCTTCACTTCTACCAGATTTTAAAACATCTGCAGTGGTCCCAGTCCTCCAAATGTGCAACATCAACAATATCCAAAAAGAATAGAACTGTTTAAATGTGCCTATCTTCCCAGATAAGTATGTTTACTTAAGGGGAGGATACTAATGGTGAAAAATTCAAATTTAAAACTGCTCTAGCTTGGCAAAAGACCCCCCCACACACACACACACACAAATCAACCCACTTACTTGGAACCACTTGCAAAGTCTTGAGACTGTTGCAGCAACTCAGAATGATATTTGAAGCCTCATTTCTTACTTTGGGGCATTTTCTGTTATGAATGGTTATTAACAATTTAACTACTTCAAAATATTCTAAAATTTTTTTAAGAATCAACAGTGCATTTCATAATATTTAATTGTAAAAATTTATACAATGTAATTCTTTTAAATTGGCAGTGATTTCTTCCTTATAATGTGACAAAGATCAGAAACTGCAAAATTGTGCCAGGATGTCAAGAAAAGTTACTAGTGAAAAAAAGCCTTGGGCTGAGGACACAGCTCAGTGACAGAGCAAGTGCCGAGCATGTGGAAGTATTGTGTTCCATCCCCAGTACACATACACACGCATACCGAAAATATCAAACACTCTAACCGAGTCCTAACACAACTCCAGGCATCCTGATCTACCAAAGAACAGAAACATAGCTTCGATCATTACAAGAGGCAGGGAAAGAAATACCTCAATTTTCTAGCTTTCAGAGATATCAGACCAGATAAAGTTATATCAAAGTTATAGAAATCTGAACAATACGGAGGGCTGAATTCTTGTTTGTCTCTGAAAAGTTAAAATATAACAGCAGATTTTACCCAGATTGTGTCTCAGGGGTTTTATTTATTTTATTTTTTCTTTTGCAGTAAAAACTGAGCAGAAGTTTTATACTTCACTCACTTTACCAGGATCCTGTATACTGAGGCTTAAATTGTCAGTCAACAGTATTCAGACAGGAAATCCAAAGGATAATAAATGTAAATGATTCATCACCGACTCAGACAGTAGGGAGGAGAATTAAAAAGCCAGTGTGAAGTAGGAAACGTTGTACCTTAAAAATAAGAGATTTTCCTTCACTTCTTTGGAAATAACGAAACCGCAGATGCCATTACCAAGTCAACAGCTGAGGTTTAACCCACCATTTCCACGCATTAATAGATTTCACAAATCAAACGTCTACAGTGATGACAGCCCCCAACCTTGAGCATCAGAGGCTTCTCTTGGGGAATTATATCACGTAGGGGTAAGTGTAGACCAGGCTCAAGTTGGGTGACTCTGGGTGCTGTTAGCCTGTTTGTTAAGGTAATTTGCCAGCTTATAGAAATAGTCATTTTTAAGTATAGTCTAACCACAAAAGTCAGCTTTTGCTCAGAGGGGCTACACTGCTGCCCACGGTTATAGCAAAAAGACTGAGCTATTTCTTCCTCAACCACACTGTGAGGATTCCGGGGTAAAAACCAACCAACACGACCCCAGTGCTGTGGTGAGCCCTACATCCTCTCCGCTCGCTGTCTGGAAGTTGGCAGCCTGCTGCTGAGGTAGTAGAGGCCAGAAGGACTCAGGTCTCTACAAAGAAAACATCAGCACACTGCACTGAAGAGAACAGTTCAAACAGAGTAATCAGCTTAATATAAAATAAAATTGTGGACTTTTTAAAAAAATGTTTTTTAAAAAATTTTTATAAAGTGATTCCAACTTGAAGATTTTAAGTAGGATAATCTGGTTGAGAATGAGACGTAGAGGCAGGAACTAGCAATAATCGCTAGCAAGTTTTCAGTCTTGTTTTGACTACAGCATTTCGTCTTGCCACTGTGTGCAGGAGTTTCAAGGCCCTGGTTCCAACAGCATTGTCCCTTTTTCTCATATATCAAACTGAACTGTTATCATCAAATTTCCACCCTGACTCAGAAAAGCCCATTTTTCGTAAAGAGTTAAAGGTCAATGACTTACCTCCTTCTAAGAAATTAAGAAAAGCCATAGTTAATTGTTCTTGGTGCCAATCTTTGTGATTTGCATGCTATGTTAGACAAAGCAATGTGTGTATCAGTTTCTTTAGGAAAACTTTAAAAAATTAGTATGTAGTTATTTTAATGGTGATTGTTCCATATGGAATAAATGCAGGAATAAAGCTATTCTTCTACAATAAACTTAGGACTTTTTTTCATCCTAATTATTACAAAGAAAAAAATCTCCCTCCCCCTGACACATGTAATCCAATACGCATACTCCTTTAACTAGCTAAATATTAACTTAAAAGTAGACCAAGAATGTAGAATATTCAAAAGAAACAAATACAAGTAGCCAGCAAATATATGAAGAGATTTATACATTTATTTTCAAAGAAACAGGAATATAAATAGGTAGCTTCTTCTATCAAACCGGCAGAGATTTATTTAGGATACTCCCATTCAGCACTGGCATGGTGAGCAGACTCTCTTGTGTTCCACGTGTGGAAATACTAAACAATAGGGCCCTTCTAAAAGAAATTTGTCTTCATATGACAAGGGCTTCAAACGGCAAAATGTATGGCTTGGCTTAGGAATTCTGCTGCTGAGAACTCGCTAATTTTCCCTTCTTACCTCTTCTGTCGTTCATATTTCAGGAAGTTAAACCCCTGAATTTTAGCTGGCGTCCCAGAATAAGCACCAGAGCCAGGTGGGAACTAAGTAAGTTCAAGCCAATAGGATACAACCAAAATATTACTTGCAAAAAAACAGTGGAAGCTGTATCTTTTCTCCCATTTTTGTGCTGCTTGCATATAATGGATGTCTGGATTATATCCTGGACCAGGAAGGTGAACGGGTCTCACTCTTACTAGTGAAAGATCAGAAAACTAGAAACAGCTTGGGGCCCAGGCAACCGTGGAATCACCGGGACCACTCACTGTGTTACAGGCTGTGCAAATCTAGATTTCTGGTTACAAGGAAACAACCTACCATTCTGTCATCGGTGTTTAGTCTGGCTACTGCTCACAAGCAATACGAAGTATATCCCTGAAAAATTTACAGAACTTTCATATTCAAGATTGCTTATAGGGCTGGGGATACAGCTCAGTGGAATAAGCGCCTGCCTAGCAAGCGCAGGGTCCTGAGTTCGATCCCCAGTACTGCCAAAAAAAAGAAAAAAAGATTGCTTATATATACCACTGTATACACAAAGGGCAGATTATATAGATGTTTTCCTCTACTAGTTTAAATGAATTCCTCCCTTATTTTTTAATGGTTGCCCAGTGTTGTTACCTGCCCTTTAATATATTGATGGCTACAGCTAATGCATTTACTTCCCATCAGATACAAGGGATATTAAAGAAACATTTGAACTGTACTTATCCCCTTTACACTTGTATCATAATTATCATTACATTCCACAATTATTTTAATTCATTTTTAAATTTTTTATTCTTTTAGTACTGGGGATTGAATCCAGGACACTTCACCAATGAACTGTACGCTGAATCCCTTTTTCATATTATTTAAATTTTTAAACAGGGCCTCAATTGTCTAGACTGCCCTTGAAATTGTAACCTTCCTGCCTCAGCCTCCCAAGAAACTGTGTGTGTACTGGTCTATACCACCACACCTGGCTTTCAGCCATTATCACATCTCAAATCTTCTATGTGGAATCACTTTCATTCTGATTGAAAAGTATTAGTTGCAGTTTCTTTCATCAAAGTCTGCTTATGCAAAGCTCTTTCCTCTGTCTAAAAATTTTCATTTAAAAATATGACAGCCTTCCCCTGACTTCCATCACTGCTGTTTGGAAAGTGGTTATGATTCTCTAAGCACGACCCTTTGAAGATAACCCATCTTTTTATCTTTTTCTTCGGTTTATTGAAGGCATTGCATGATATTTATAGATGTAGATTTATTTTCTTTTTTAACTCCTTCTAAAATTTGTTAGACTTACAGACCACGCAAATTCATGTTATCTCATTAGCTTAGGAAAATTCTCAGCCGCTAGCTCATCCCATGTTAAGTTCTACTCGTTCTCTTCTCTCCCCTTGTGAAACGCCCCAAAGCAAGCACTGACCGTGCGTCTCTAACCTCTCATTAGCGTTTTCTTTCATTCACTCTCCCAATGGCATCGTGGATTATTTCTCCTAGAATTATAAATGTATTTGTTGTGCTTATTTCTAAAATTTTTATTCAGCCTTTGAATATCAAACTTACTGTCACTTTTCTCCCTTTCCTATTCTCTTAGGATACATTTTAGGATGGCAGCCATAACCAGTACTGTGCTCTGTGTTGACAGTTCCAACCTGAGAGCTCTCTGTGGATGCATTTTTATTGGTGTCTATTATTTGGGGGGCAGGTAGATTTGGTTTTGGGGTTTTTTTTTAAACTTTTTCTTTCTTTTGTCTTTGTTCTTTTTTTCCCTCGTGAGCTCTAGTTTTCTCTCAAATTGTTACTTTTCGTTATACTGTGACCGCTGACTGGTGGAATAATCTGGAGAAACAAGGAAAAGCCGAAGAGACCCATCCTTGGTTCCAGAGGTGAGTCTGCCTCTCTCAGCTTCCTGAAGCTCCAGGACTCGGGTCACCTTAAACAGGTCCACGGCCCATATGACACAGAATATAGAGCGTCCTTTTGTTCCAGATGCATCTGTTCTGCCTTTCATGCTGTGAAAATGCCTCTCCTTAAGCTTTCTGCCTGTGAGCGAGCCCTGGGCTTTGAGTAGTCTTGTCTGCCTACAAGCCCTAAAAAATAGCTCAAACTGCTCATCATCGTACCTACAGTCAGGGCGAAAACACGTTCCATGTTTCCACTACTGGACTTCCCATTTCTCCTTCAAATTTAGCTTTGCAATTTCTTCTTTATAGTCTCTTTGATGTTTTAAAAACCTTCCCCCTGCACCCGCTGGAAGTGTTTATCCAGATGACATAGCCCCCATCTGGGACATTATAAAACACCTAGCCAGCCACTTATCATCTATCCAGTAAACACAGAGAAAGATTTAAGAGCATACACAAATTTTTGTAATAATTACTTCTTTTGGCAAGTCAGAATGAGTATGTCCTAGTTATTATCAGTTAATTCTCAGCGTGAGTTTAAGCCCTTCCTTGCTAAGGAGATACAAATGCTTACTGAAGAAAAAAACATTTTTTTTTAAACTTCTGTTTTACCACCCTAACGAATTCCATTGAAAACTACAGTCGCAGAGACACTCATTTTATAGAAACTCTTGTTAAGACGCTCTGTAAAGTTTTGCCTTTTCCCTAGAAACTTCACTTTTCTTATCATCCACAGTTCTCAGGAAGAAAGAAAAAAGAACTCACAGAATTTAAAACCAAAACTAGCAAAGCTCTTGGAAGCCTTGAAGCCCTATGGCCTAAAATATTCTCATTAGCTTTATATCAATGCCGATTCCCTCATAACGTACATGGCAGGTTCTTATTAACAACAGGTTACACCATGAAATTTAGAAGTCTCAACTCCAATCTTAAATTTTACCACATTATAATTAAATATGATTAATTTCTGCATGGAGGTCATAGTTATGAGCTAGATTTCCTAACCACCTGCCTTACCTCCATCACCTTCCAGTCTTTATGGAAGAGTCCTCAGCATAAGACATTAACAACAGACCCAGTAGCGAATCTCCGAAATGTTGAGTGTATGTCATGTTCTCAGCTCAGAAACGTTAGTGTGATGTCCTTCATCTTCATCCACTTCTTTCTGACCCCATCTGGTCTCTTCCTATCACTTCAGGAAAACAAAACTCGACTATAGTTACCACGTGAATCTAATAGGTACCTGAATCTATTATCTGATGCTTTTAAAATTTTTTAGTAATTGACTCCTTGTACACTTCAGAAAATAGATTCCCTTTGATAGGCCCTTTCTGCTGTGTACAGTTCGCAGCATCATTAATCTCAACATTCATTCTTGCAAATATTGGGCTTTGAATTCACATCAACAAAATGCATTGTTAATATCATCACAGTCCTGTGAGCAAGGCCTCGTATTTCTAACCAGGAACAGGCACTAATTTTGGTGCTATCCTGGCTGCAAAATTCTATTTGTTCTCTGCCAAGACACTTTAGCCTTCTTTGCGGGATTTGTGCAAATCAAAGAACTTAAAATTGGCACCCATCTATTACAATAAATGATACTTATGCCCCAACACAATCTGTGGTTCACTAGGTTTATTACTTCTTTACCTGGCTACCATGCACCAACGTACCTTGTGTATTTCTGATCACTGTTAGACATTCCCAGATACTCAAAACTATCATCCCACCAGGAAATCATACTTCCGCAGAAATCACACCAAACACTTCTAAAATAAAGTAAGCATGAGTTATTTGAAAATATTTCTAAGAGGCATAACAGATTCAGTCCTTATGTATATTATACACTGACAATTCCCATGATAGAAAAAGGTGCAATTAGAAAATGTGTCTCAGAATTTGTCTCTAACCTTAGCAGAAGATTTGAGTGATACCACTTCTGCCCTGAAAACCCAATAAATTAATACAAATCAAAGAACCACAGCTGTCATGGACAGTCATATAGCCCTTCATTTTGTCTTAGCTGTCCAGTAGGGATTTGCATTATAGCAAATTTAGTTACTGCCTTTATATAGAACATAGGAAAACCAGAGAAGTCTTTAACTGGGGGGGGGGGAGGTAAGAGGGAAGGGGAAGCAGAGAGAGAGAGAGAGAGAGAGAGAGAGAGAGAGAGACGAAACCAATGCGGACCCAGCTAGGTTCTAGGACAGGTTCTCTGGTCTTGTATTCGTAATCCTGCTCCTTTGTTTCAAGATCTATCAGGAGAACGAGAGGTATTTTGTTTCTTAAAGCTAAGTTTCCCACGTTTGGCCAGCGCACCCTGTGTGCACCTTACATGCCTCTTTTCAGCTGTGGCCATTTCAGATGGGTCTGCAGCCCATCCTTTAGCAGAAAAGATCAGTCCTGCCCTCTTGACCGTGCTCTTCTAATGTTTAACACAGTAGGCAAGGGCAAAGATCTGGATATCGCAGATTAATGTCTTGTGGTGTGACTTCCCTTGCCCTTGGCTAAATTTAAAAATAATAATAATAAAAATTTTAAAAGCTGCCCCTGACCTTCAGAAGTCGTTCTGACCCTCACAGCTAGTCCCTGATATCCTCTGCTACATAATCTCTTAAATCACATCACAGAAACCCAACCTCAAGACACGCTTACTGTGAGACTGTTATTGATAAAGTGAAAGCCAGCAAGGATCCTTCGTCATTTTATCTAAACTCAGACAGAAGCCAGGTCATCATGTCACCCACCAAAGGCCAAACAGCTCTCCTTCTGACTTCTTCCAGCCCAGAGCAAATTCTCACTTCTGTAGACACTTCTCTGAGTCACCCCATCCACCCACATGGTACTGCCAGATCTTTCTAGCACCTTCCTTCTGAGATGTCCTTGTTCCTGCACTACATGTGCTTTTTGGCAGTAAGAGCAATAAATCTAGTTTGTTTATCTATAGAAATAGTCTTAGGCTGGGCATGGTGTTGTAGGCCTGTAATCCCAGCACTTGGGAGGCTGAGGCAAGAGGATCACTGTGAGTTCAAGTCCAGCGTGGGCTATAAAGTGAGCTCAAGCTCAGCCTGAACTGTATAGTGAAAGCCTGTCTCAAAAATACCAAAAAAAAAAAAAAAAAGAGTCCTATAGTCCTTGCACTAGAAGTTCCTTGATACTTTTGACCTTTAAGGTGGTTATCCAAATATATTGATTTTTTAATGAACTGTTTGTTTCATGACCAGGGTAACTCAGATATATATAAATAAATAAAAGTCTCTTATAGCCTGCTGTGGGGCAGTGCTGAAGGTACAAGGTGCGTGGCTAAACCTCTGTATAGAATTACATTCACAGGCACAGGTTAACTGCCAGTGGTTAAAAAAATACTTCACTCACTGGCTCCTCTCAAAAAAGATTCAATGAGATGAGTGCATAGCCTACGTAAAACTTCTTTAAACCCTCTTTCACTTTCCAGTTTTGTGTCCCTGCTTGGAAATGTTGCATAAGGAAAGCCCTAAACTCTGTCCTACAGCTCAAGCCTCTTTGCCTTCCACTCCCAGTCTTTTCTTATGTACATCAATTCAGCCTCTTCCCCGGGAATAAGGAAGACTTTCACAGTGGTGTAGAGGGGTCAGGAAAAAGAAGCCAGCCTAGGAAGAGCTCCCACCCTCGGATGGAGAGAAGAAGGTCACTCAGAACACTGAGAAATGAATCATCCTCACCCTCCGTCCAAACACCTAGTCAGAGGACATAATCAGATCAAGTCCAATAAGAGCTGCAACCTCACAGAAACCATTGGTTTGAAAAACAATTTTAATCTCATTTAACATAAACTCTTCCATGTTTGAAAATTATTTTTATTTCCTTAGGGAGATTAAGAAAGAAAGCTCAGATATTAAGCTATTGATAGTATGCCAAATACTGTTAACACCCACACACAAATCCAGGTTTCTAATGCAGAAAATGTGGAAATGATATAATTACTGGCCTGTCACCTCAACACTGAGTGTGAGTGACTTCGTATCTAAAATCACATTTGTGGGGTCCCAGCTAGAGAGAGGTTGGTAGAGCTTTAAGTAATTACTGGTTTGTCTTGATAAATGGTACAAGAATTATGACTCGTGTAATAAAGATAATCATTTTACTGACACTAATCACATTCTCGCGGTTGTGGAAAGTAATCCTGGCTTATTTCAACGCGAAGAAAAGTCTTTAACAGCACAGTGGATTTTTCATAACCTTCAGAGATACTTTTAAACTTCATTCCCTTTGACTTCGTGCCGTGAACAGTTTATAACTATAAACAAGGAAGCTAAATATGTGTCCTTCAGCTGACAGAAACAAGAACAGAGGGAGGGAGAATACACTACCGAGGCAATCATAGGCCATGTAGCCTCTTTTCTCTCTCTAGTACTGTAGCCTGAAACGCGGTGGGACATCTGGTTACTACTGATGGTTGTTTTAACAAAATCACCAGCCTGCTTCCTTGGAGAGAGTATGTTCATGGTTTGTAACTCCATTACAGTAGAAAAATTAAGAGCTCTATTGTTAAAAAGTACATTATTTTGCTTAAATATGTCCAAGAAAACTCATGAAGTTAGAGTACATGAGGAATACATTTTATTCAAAAGAAAACTCATGCAAATATTTTAGTCCAAAAAAAAAAAACCCATCTTCATTCTTTATCTTTTTCTTTTCTTTCTTTCAGGTACTGAGGGTTGAACACTGGACCTTTGCACTGACCTACCTCCCCAGTCTTTTTAAATTTTGAATGAGGTTCTCATTAAATTGCCCAAGCTACTTGCAATCTCCCTGCCTCAGCCTCCCAGAGAACTGGGAATAAATGCATGCACTACCACACCCAACAATTTTTCTTTTCTATAATTCGAATTTAAAACTGTTAAGTTTTACACAACAGGAGGTTAAAAGGGTATAGGGTAAAGAGAGGCAGAAAATAGCAACCACAGCAAGAATCATCACAAAAGGAACCCTTTGTCTTACCCCATTTGTTGGCTGTACCTGAAAGATGTGTTCAGAGTAAACAAAGGGCTCCTCATCCCAGCCAGCATAACCCAGGTAGCAGTCAGTAGCATCAAATTTCCACTGGCAGTTGATTCACCTTGAATCGCTAGAGAGGACTCCAGATGGTTTATGGATGTTGCAGTTAATAAAATATCTCTGCAGAAAGCAAAGCATTCTTGTAGGGTACTAATTCACCCACACAGTTTAGTTATAGTTTCTGACAACCACAGTAGTTGCACAATTTGGTTTACCTGAAAAAAGACTTAGGTGAAGCAGGTTCCCTATGCGTGGGTTATCAACCTGTCTGAGTCTGGTAGAATGGAACCCAGTCACGCACAAGAAGTTACATAAAGCCAGGTGGGGTGGCACACAGCTGTAACTCTGGCACTTTGGGGAGACTGAATAAGGAGGATCTTGAGTTGGATCCTAGCCTGGGTAACTCAGTGACTTAGCAAGACTCTGTCTCAAAAAAAAAAAAGGTATATGTTCCATGCAATCCTCAGTACCATAGGAAGAAGAGGAGGGGAAAGGAGGAGGAGGAAGTGGTGGCTACATGAAGCAGATTCATTACGTACAGATAGGTAGTAGGGAAAACAAAATCTAGGATTCACCGCAAGCCAACTCCCACCCACCCTCAAGCCTCAGGAAGTTAAGCAGTGGGCATAAAGTCTCATTTGTGTATGCCTCAATTTGCCCCGTGGCTGAGGGACCTCAGAAGGTCAGTGTTTAGCAAGGCACAGATGACACATTGGGCTATACAGTGTTGAATCTCCTGTGAACATAACAGCCTCCCTACCCCCAAGTATTACATCCAAGATATTCTACAGTTATTCTACAAAACTATAAGGAGAAACAGGGGAGGTCTGGATTGGTCCAAGGCCACCTGAAGAACTGTCCTGCATTGCATGGGTCCTGAGATCCTGACTAAACCAATGACATTGCACAAGTTCTTCTGCTTACACACTGAGTAAAGTTATGGTTTGTTTACTGATGTGAAGAATTGTCCAACATTACTACAGTCCCAAGACTAAGGTAATGAATCCCTATGTGCTCATCATCTAGTCCGTGGGTCGAATGACAGTTCACAAGGATATCCAGGTTCTAGGCTCTGCACCTGTGACTGTGGATGTGCGTGCAGAAAGGCTCTTTTCAGATGCACTTATGTTAAGGATCATGAGAATGAGGTGTCACCTTGGTTACTGAAGTGGACCCTATTGTATATTCCATGTATCTTTGTAACAGGGAAGCTGAACAAATTCATCACAAAGAAAAAAAGCCACGATGGAAGTAGTGGAAAATAGACAGATGATGCTATGCCACTGGCTTTGAAGACAGAAGGGTCCAAGAAGCAAAGAATGCGAGAGAGAGAGAGTTCAAGGCTGGAAGAGGCGAAGAAACAGATCTTCAGCTAGGACTTCTGGGGAGTGTGGCCCTGCAGACACCTTGACATCAGTCTCAAGAAAGTGATTTTGACTTGACCCACAGAGCTGTAGACTAAATGTGTGCGGTTGTGAGCCACAAAATTTGCAATAAGCAGCCATAGGAAACATAGTCCAGGTTTCAACAGTTATCTGCACTCATCAAATATTGGGTGCGCATACACATGCGCGCGCGCACACACACACACACACACTCACACACACGCACACACACCTGCTGCACTTAAGAAATTATACACATATTTGCAAGCACTTCATTATATTTCCCTAAGATATGTGCCCTTAGAAACAAATACTGTCATACAGTTTAAGATGAATAAACTCAGTTAATGAGGATTCCTTCATATCAAATATCCTTTCAAATTTTTCAAATTTCCCATTTGGTACTATTGTTGCTTCTTAAACTTGAAACACCTTGTTGGTTGGTTTATATTAGAATTTAGCCAAGGCCCGCAGATGGCATGTACTTGATGTATATTTTAATTGTGTGGTCTTTAGATTTTTTCCTGTGCTGTTCAATATGATAATCACTAACAATAGGCTATTAAGGTGAATCAGATAGGAGCCAATGTTTGTAGCAGCTACTGGTCATCATTTGCTAAGGTCTATCTTTTAGAGTTGTAGGAATGATGGTTATCTATATATCACTTTCTCTTATCAAAGAATTTATTGTTTAATTTTTTATTGGCATGTGTTTGCAGTACATGCAGTTTACAATGAATTTTTTTTTTGTCTTTTTGAAACAAGGTCTTGCTACGTAGTTCAGGCTGCCCTTGAACTCACTTTGTAGCCCAAGCTGGCCTTGAATTCACAGTGATCCTCCTGCCTCAGCCTCCTGAGTGCTGGGATTACAGGCACGTGTCACCATGCCCAGTTTACAATCATCTTGGGGTGTGGGTACTTGTACACAGTGCAGCTTGTTTCTTTTTTCAATCCTCTTCCCTCCCTTTCCTCCCTCCTCCTCTGGTACCCTTTCTTCCTTTTCGTTCTTGATTCTACCATTCATCTTTATACATGTTTATGGCATATAATGTCCACATTCATTGGAGTTATTAGGGCTTTGTACCTGGAATATCTTCACTCTTCCAATTTCCCCAACCCTTCTCCTCTCACCCCGCCTCTTGGTCCCCTGGACCACTTACCGTCTCAAGAGACCCACCCCCTTGTCTCCTTCTACCCTTCCTTTATTTTTTCTTAGCTTGTACTTTGCCTTACTCAGGCAAGAGATACCATATGGTGCTTAGGTTTACATGTCTGACTGATTTCACTCAACATTATATTTTCCAGGTATATCCATTTTTCTTCAAATGTCTCAAATTTATCCTTCTCTTTAACTGAGTAGTATTCCATTATAATTTCTTTATCCAATCATCTGTTGATGGGTTTACAGGCTGTTTTCAGGATTTAGCTATCATGAATCATAGTGCTATAAACATTGGTATGTGTGTATCACTGTAGTATGATATCTTAAGCTCTTTGGGGAGGATACCTAGAAGAGGAAGAGCTGGGTAATATGGAATTTCCAATTTTAGTTCAACAAAAATTTTTTATCTAAAGTGTAGCTCCTATGGAAAATACTTTGATATCTTCATTTACTTACTAACTTTGAGGACTATGAATTGTTTCCTAGTAACTTCCAAAGGAGGCCACTGTAGTGAGGAGAGATTGGGGGGGGGGGAGGTAATATTATGAGCTCATGAAATTCTAACATATTTTATGCTTTAATTCATTATAAGGTTTTGTTTGTACATGCAACTCATCTGATCTTTGACTAAGAGGAGTCCCTTCAAGTTGGTTTCTGAACCTTTTTACCAGGTCTCCAACAATATTTGGAGATTCTTTAATCTTGGAATTAAACACACTTCTAAGAAGCCCTGGCTCCTGATGGTAAGAAATGCCATTTTGAGACCATAATCAAGAGGCTGAGGGTGTGCATTAATATCAGGTACCTCAAAGTCTCTATTTTAAAATTGTAAAAGCAAACACATTATAAGAAAATGCTGAATTTCAAATTTAGAATTTGGAGGTTTTGCTGGGTTTCATATTTCTAGTTATTTTCTTTTACTCTGAAAGTTTTGATTTCTAAAAATGTTCATATATTTGTTTGCCCTACGCACTATTGTATATTGTATGTGCATATTCGATTAACAGTACTAACCATGATAGCATGATTACTAAAAACTTTTATTTCTACACAGTTGTGTATGTTCCCTTCAGATTTATCTTATAAGAGAGAAAACCAACATATTGTACTTGCAATTCACTTAAAGTGTTTCTCTCTGGTCGAATCACGGACTTGGCAGACAGTGACTTTCATTAGTTTTATTTTACTTTCAAGTGTTTTACAAGTGTGCAAAAGTATTACATAGCTCCAAAGTTCAACTTGCAAAAAGAAGCACAAAGTCTATTTTCTCCTAAGCCACTTCCTTCTCTCTCATTATATACTCTATACCATTTACATATTCTTATTTATCCTTCATTACTTTTTGTAGAAAACATAAATGTTTCATTTTCCTATCTTTTCTTAGGTAAAGTATCATTTTTCCCACCACTGTTTTTATAATGGAACATGTCTTGAGATCACTTCCTAACAGCACATTAAGACAGTCAGATGCCCTTTATCACTTTACCCGGCTACATGGCATTTTCTTACCATGCACTACCATAATTAATTCTACTAATATTTTATTCTGGAAGGTGCAGCTCATTTTATACCTTTTCTATTATGATTGGTGATATACTAAACAGTTTGTGCATAAAATCCTTTTATATTTAAGACAGCTTCCTACAAGCAGGTATAAGCTGATAAATACTGCTAAAATCTTCTCCAAAGGGACAGAATTATTCATCATTTTTGCCTTCTGTGTATGATATTGCTGCATTGCCAGTGGGCTAAGTTATTAAACTAGAGAAATGGTACTGGAAATCATTTGAAAAATGTAACCAAAGAGGTTTTTCCCCAAGTATTCAAAAAATGTAGGAACAAATCACTCATAAAAGAAATCATAACACAGATAAAAATACTCAATGAAAAATAACATAAAAATCTGAAAACTAGCATAGCCATGCTTAAAAGATTAACAAAAGGAAAAATAAATGTATCATAGAAACAAAAATCATTCACAGATATGAAGAATCAGATGACAAAGAAAAAGCAAAAAGTAAATGAAAAGGTATTTAAAATAACTACAGAGAAAATTAAAACTATATGAAATAGACAAAGAACAAGAATAATTTGTGATTTGAGAGAGGAAATGTGAATATATAGAACAGAAAAAATGTATCATTCAGAAAAAAGTGCTATAAAAAAATAGATGCAAGGCTTTATAGATTGAAGATATACCATGTCCAGGAAAAACTGACATCAGTTCATCAACACTGGGACGTGTCCTAGTAAATTGTATTTATTTCCAAGGAAAAAGGAAGCACCCTTCAGTCATTGAGATAAAAAGTCCCCTGGGCTCAGCTTGCTGTGCATCAGTGCACCTGGGCTTAGGAAGAGAGCGGATACCCACAAATTACACCCTTCACAAGCAGACAAGCACTAAAATTCATGAGGCATAATTCCTACAAGGCCTTTTTAGAGATAATAAGTGGGATGAATCTGTTTATACCTAAAACTAAGTCTATAAAATCTTGAGTTTGTGTGTATCAAATGGAGTATTGTGGTTATGAGATATGAATATTAGAAACAATAATATCACTTACAAAAATAGAGAAAAGGCAAAGTAGAAAGCTATAGTCCACACAAAGTACATTTTTCATAAAATCATACATCTAAGCACTACAAATAAAACATCCATCAAAATTGGCTTTGTTACAATACCTTGGTTTATACTTTATAACCTTGCAAATGTTTTAAATATTATAAAACAAACATTTTCCAGAACCAGTGCTTAAAAATTAAAAACAATAAATGAACACAAATGGTATACAAAGAACCAGTTATGAACTGAGGCAGGAGGATTGGGAGTTCCAACCCAGCTTGGGCAATTCAGCAATTTAGAGAGACCCTGTCTCAAAAAATAAAAAAATAAAAACGGGTTGGAGTTGTTCAGTAGACTGTCTTTTTTATTATTTTAAGGAGAAAAGAAACAAAACAAAATCACAAAAACAAAGACAAAAAACTATAAAAATGATACCAAATTTCAAAATAAAATGATAGGAAATCAACGCTGGTTGTTGTATTACTTATTGTTATCTTTAAAGTAGTTGCTCAGATTACCAGATATAGGAAGCAAGATTTATCAAACAATTAAACATTAACTGTTGCTTTCAACAAACTAGTAGAAGTTAGCAGTACAATTATCTTGTGTGTGTGTGTGTGTGTGTGTGTGTGTGTATTTCCCCTCCTTCTTTCTTTTCTCCTTTCCCTCATCCCAGTTGTTCTTTCCTATCAAGCAGTTTCTTTGTTTTCCACAACATCTATTATACCTTTCAGTTTTTATTTACTCTTTCAGGCTCTTACACTAGGAACACAATATGATGTTTATACACGCGGGTGCGATTTATTTCACTTATGAGTATGCTCTCTAGTTCCATCCATCTATCTATAAAAGCTGCAAGTTTATCTTTTTTTGTAGCTGAGTAATACTCCATTGTGTAAATATACTACACTTTTCTTATCCACTCCTCAGCTGATGGGCATTTGGGTTGTTTCCACGATTTTCCTATAACAAATTACACTGCTATAAACATGGGTACACATATATCATTGTGGTATGGTGTTTTTAATTCTCCTGGAAAAACACCCAGAAGGGAAATGGTTAGGTCAAATAAGACCTCTAGTGCTAATTTCTTGAGGGATCTCCAGACTAATTTCCAAAGTGGCTGCACAAGTCTACATTGCCATGAATCATGGAGAAGGCCCCGTCTTCCCCACAGCCGCTCCAGCACTCCTTGTTGGTCGATTTCTTTTAGTAGCCATTCTTACTAGTGTGAGATGAAATCTCAGTGTTGTTTTAATTTGCATCTTTCAAATGACCAATGACGTTAACATTTTTTCATGTATTTATTTGCCAGTTTGTATTTCTTCATCTGAGAATCGTACATTCATCTCAGATGCCCATGTTTGGATTGGGTCTTTGAACTGGGGGTGGTCTGAGTTTTTTCAATTCTTTATATGTTTTAGATATAAGGCCTTTGTCTGAGGGACAGTTAGCTAAAATGTTTACCCACTTTGTAGGTTGTCTTTTCACTTTATTGGTGATTTCGTGTGAAGTACAAAAGCTTTTCAATAAGGGGAGATCTCAATTTTTCATTGTTTGAAGTATTTCCTATGCAGTTTTGCTTTTGTTCATAAACTCTCTGCCTATCCCTATGTCTTCAGGATTTTGACCTACTTTCTCTTCCAGTAGATTTAGGGTTTCTCTTTTAATATTGACATCTTTGATCCATTTTGACTTTGATTTAGTGCACAGTGATAGATGTGAGTTTAGTTTTAGCCTTTGCCATATAGAGAGCCAGTTTTCCCAGCACCATGTCTTAAAGAGGCTGTCTTTCTTCCAGTGAACATATTTGGCCGCTTTGTCAAAGATAAGGTGGCTGAGTGTGTTTGTAGTTGTATCCACATCTCCTAATCCGTTCAGGTGGACTCAGTCCTGTGGCAAAATACAACTGCAGAGAAATTTTTTGGCATTTTTTGGTATTGGGGGTAAAACATTAGTACACTGTGTGAAATAGGAAGTGAGGCAAAAAAGTGATTCTGTAAACATTGCTGACTTTTGTTTTACCCTAATGGTTTACAGGTTCAAAACTCCAGGTTAAATTAAGCAGGGTAATAAAAAATTCAAAATGATTAAAACTGAAAATAACAGTAAAATGTCAGATAATTTCTCATCTGAATTCTATCAAAATATGAAGCAAGAGTAACTTAAGTGCCACTTAAGCTGTTCCAACACACAAATTAGAAAGAAACTTAAAATTTTTTATACATCTTAATAGTAACACCTAACCAAGGAAATATACACAAAAAAGAAAATTAGCACACTTTATTATGCATTTAATAAATCAAATTATCATCCCTTTAGATACCAAAAAGCACTGATGGAAATCTATATTTCTAATGGGACAGAGGAACAGATGGGTAATTCTTTAATATAAGAACAAGGAAATATATCTCTTAATGACATAGGCATACTTATTTACGTATGAGTTTCTATATTATCATCTTCTAGATAAAAAAGAAGCACCCACTGACATGTCAAATGGAAAGCTTTGTCTAGGACTTGTCAATCAGAGTATTCCACATCCTTTGGCACAACATGATCAGAAAAAGTTTGGGTCATAGCCAGGGCCAATGAGATCTTAACCCTCAATTGCTGCTCAAGAAATGAGAAAGTTTTCTTCACTAAAGTGCTAGTAGTACTAGCAAGGACATATCAAGTCGTAAGTATTATGTAGAATCCCACTAGAATGATTTAGAGATTTTTTTTAAAGAAAATTAGTAACATAGAAATGAGCAGAAATAATAAAAGGTCTGTATTTAAAATAAACCATGAAATTCATAAAATTGGGCTCCTATCCACCTTCTCTGGATTTTGGTGATTTTGATCATTTGGGTTTTTTTCTTCATTGTGGAAAAATACATATAACATAAAATTTGCCATCGTAATACTGTTTAAGTGTAACACTTGGTGGTACTAATATATTCATGTTATTGTGGGACCATTACCACCATCCATTTCCAGAACTCTTCATCTTACAAAGCTGAAACTCTACCAATTAAACACAAACCTCCCATTTCACTTTGACCTAAACCATGGCAGCCACCACCTAGCTTCTCACTCCACAAACTGATTATTCTAGTGACCTCACAGGAGTGGAACCACGTGGCAGTGATCTTTGTGGCTGCCTTGTTTCATGTAGTGTAATCTTCACAAAGTTAACCCATGTTGTACCGTGTGTCACAAGGCCCCTCCTCTTTAAAGCTGAGTGATATTCCCTTGTATGTAATGCCACATCTTCTTCACCCATTCACTCACCAATGAACACTTGGGTTGCTTCCTCTTTGGAAGAAGAAGGAAGGAAGGAAGGGAACCATACTAGGTTCCTAATTTGGAGGGTATTATTAATCCTCTGACTCACTCTTGAGATGCAGTGTGTTGTAGAGTTGGATGGTTTGAAATGGTAGTGAATTCCCATGGTGGTGGGGAGTTGGGGTATCATCTTGAGTAGTCAGCTGGAAGCAGTTTCTCAAGGCCTAGAGCCCCAACTAAAGACCACATTGGCTGCAAGGTCAGACTTCTTAGGGTTAAATCTCTGCTGTGCAGTTTACTACCTGTGTAACCTTAGGCAAATCATTCAACTTCCTTAGCCTCCATTTATATTCATCAGTAGAATGAAACTAAAAGCGAAGCTTACATTAAGGGTGGTTGTGATTGTTAAATGAGTTAGCATGTATAAGAGGATTTTGCACCATGCTTGGTGTATGGTAAGCCCCATCTTCATGTTACCTAGTATTTTCATCATACAGAAGTACAGTGCTTATGCTAGAAGTTCAGATGTGCTCTTGCGGCACTGCCTAGATTTCCTGAAAGACATACAAGCTGGTTATCACACAGTAATGCCCAAAAAGTCATGGATCCTAGAGTCAAGTGCACTAAAGAAAGAGAATGAAACATAAAATCTGGAGATATGGAGAAAGCAGGAAAAATATTATTCTAGTAATTGTTGCCGCAAAAATAGTGACAACCACCTAGGCAAAGAGTCTGAGAGACAGTGTTACATGTTCAGAGGCAGTGTCAGCAACAGTTGAGAATTTAGCATAACTTTATTAGAGACTCATGACACAAATAATGTATAATCTTTATAATACATGCTAAATCTCTGGCCTTCTTGCTTTCCTCAAAATAGAGTCTGAAGGTAACAGTATTCTTGTGAAAAGCATATTTGCATATTTCTTCCCCTTTCCACAGATGGTGTTATGGTTTATAGCCAGATGTCCCTCAAGAGCTTCGTGCACTCATGGGCTCTTGGAAGGTGACTGGATTTTTGAAATGTAATTGCTGACTTGCTGTTAAGAGGTTGGCTTTGGTCAGTCTACTGAGGGTGTGACTGCCAAGGGTATCTCTCTTCCTACTCTTCCCTTCATTCTCTGTGCTTTCTGCCCACCATGAGGTAAGGAGATTTTCTTCTGCTTTGCTCTTCTGCCATGCTGTCCTGACTTGGAGTCAGAGGATAAAGGACTGATTTTTCCTCCTTTAAGTTGTGAGTGTTGAGTATTGTGTCCCAGCAGCAAGAAAGTGACTAAGGCAAGTGCAGAGCGTGGGCAGAGCAGCAGTGGACCTTGACATAAACTACTCATAACCAAAGAACTGCTGCACGGAATCCTTGGTTTCCTTGCTCAAAAAAGAAAAAGAAAGGCTGCAAATAGAATCCTGGTGATGTTCTATATGGCTTTTTAAATTAGTTTTAGAAAAAAAATATTTTTTTTAATTTTAAAGACAAAAGAATGGAAACATATCAACAACCAAACAGACATAAACCAGAGTAACACCAAAACAATAAAGGAAATACAAAATTATAGAGAAGATAGTAGGGAATTAACAATGATTGCTGTAGTACATAATGTTATCTTCGCATTTGGTACTCAGTTATACAAATAAAAGCACGTACAATTAATCAAACAATTTTCTCCTCCCTCATCTCCATTGTTCTCCCACCCAGTCAGTGATCTTCCCACTGATAATAGCTGTACTTTTTGGTTTTATTCATTCCCTCAGGCTCTCACATTGGGAACATGCATGGCTGCTTCAAATTGTGCTGCACCAAACACGGGTGCACACAAATTATTATGGCACCAGGTGGAAAAGCACCCAACCTTAATGACGATACATAGACAGGGGCCCAGGCACACTATGATCAGCACCCACTGACAAGCCCTCGAGGCCCTCGGGGGTCCGGTTGGGTCTGCGGGGTCATCCCCGCATACTGCCATGATCCATCCCAATGTGGCATGCTGGGGTATCTGGTCAAGTCCATGGGGTCACCCCCATGTACCACCAGGCTCCACCCCGATGTGGCATGCCTGGGGGCCTGGTCCAGGTCTTCAGGATTTTCAAGTAGCCTGCACAGAACACCCCTCCTCCCACAGACTGCTGAGCTTCTTGCCAAATTCCCTGGAGGCCCCTCAGGCCACCAGTGTCTGCCTCTAGGCCACCTATGATTCTTTAGAGGCTATCCCAACCCAGCTAGAGAATGGGGTCTGCACCTTAATTCCAGGTCTTCACCTCCTCCCACCTCTCGTTCTCCAATGCTGCTGTTCCTTGCCCCTTGGACAGCTGGTCACTGGGCACACTTACGATGCTGGGCACAAGTGGTGTGAGGTCTCCCCCAGCCGTGCTCACTGAGATAGTCCAGGGTGTGTACTAAGTTTAGTTATTAGTTGTAGGAGAGAATTGGAGCAATTGGGGTCTTCTGTGTAGAGTATGTTGTCATCTCTTGGACTCCAGGACTGCTGCTTTTCATGTAATTTCTCACTATGGGTTCATACAAGGTTCATATATGCAAGTGGTGCTCCTATTAGTAGTTTAGAGTGGGTCCTGAAGCCCGTGGACTCAGCCTGTTGCTGTTGGGAACACATGTTGGGCACAAGGGGTGCTGAGTCTCAAGGTGCTCACAGAGGGAGTTCAGGGTGGGAGCTGAAGCCCACTAACTCAGCTCATGTTTTCTGCTTGGTGTGGGGAGTGAGAAGGTGCAGGGCCATCTGGCCCACTTCCATCTGCACCTCACTCTTACTGTTGTGCTCCAGTTCCTATTTTGTTCATTGGCTGGATCCCTGGGAATTGCTGGTAGTTGCTCTCAGTGGGGAGAGAGCAGGCCACAGCCTCGGGGCAGGTGCAGAGCCGGGTGTGACTGGTTGCTTTGTCTCCGCTTTGCCTTGGTGCTGATTAGAACAGGTCGCAGCATTCTGGTTTAGTGGCTGTTGTACCTTTTCATCATCAAGCTGGGTATGACAACACCTTCCAACTGATGCTGCTTCTTTTCCAGGGTGCACTTTCTCTGCTCCAGTTTTGGCCCAGTTCTTGGAATTCTGCTCTCCTTTGGACGAGTCTGGAGGCTCCCAGAAGCACAGGCTTCCAAAGCTGAAGCTGTGAGCGTAGGAATGAGGGAGTGGGCTGAGGGTGTGTACGGAGCGGCGACTCCTCTTTCTCCTCCTCCTCATTCTCTAACTGCACCATGGCGGCTGCCTGAGATTTCCCGCAAGGAGGGATCTTGTTTTCTCTTCCTGGGGGCTTCAGTTCTCAGTTCAAATCCTTCCTGGGACCAGGGGACCTGCTTCTCTTCTTCTTGTCTTTTTCATGTTGCTATATTCCAGCGTCTGGATGGCGATCCTCTGAAAGGATCTTTGCTGCTTACCCAGTCCTGGAAGTCAGAAAAAAGACATTTTAATAGTTCAAGCACTTGGCTGTTTGCCCTATGGTATCAAAACGGAGGTGACCTGTTGAGAGGTGTATGGTGGGCAGGTATACTAGAAGCTCTATTTTCCCCTACACATCTGGTCCAAAACTCACAGTGAATTTTTTTATCATTTGAGCCTCTATGGAAAATAAAATCTCAAATTCTTAACCTAAAGGCTTGAAAATTTTTATACAAAACAAAAAAGGAAGTAGGTCATATGCATTTGAGGCAGGAATTACACAATGACCTCTCCTTGGCTCGTAATTGTAAGGGCACTCTTTAAAAAAGATGAACCTAATGCAGAGGAAATTAAACAGTAAAAGTGAATTGAGTTTTTTTATGAGAAGAGTATTACAAATACATGCCACTTTTTCCTCATGGACTTTCATATCTTATGATGTAATCAAATTAATGTGCTCTCTGGTACTCTAGGCATTTTCTAGGGAAAAGTCTGTTCTCAGACTCCAGCCAGCTGGATCAACCCAGCTGGTTCAACCCAGCCCCTAACTCCCCAGACCACACCATTCAGTATGGCAGCCCCTCACTTGTGGGGCCAGTGAGCACTTGCATTGTGGCTGGTACAAATTGGAAAGTGCTATAAATACCCTGGATTTGGATGGCTTAATAGAAGAAAATATATATACGATCTCATCATGTTGATTTTATGTTGCAACAATCCTACTTTGAGTACAGTATATTAAAATACATAATTAATTTCACCAGTTTCTTTGTGTTTTTAATGTGGATATAAGAAAATGTCAAATTACTTCAGGGCCTGGCGTGATATTCATACTGAATGACATGTTCGAGGAGCTGGCTTGGTCCTTCTCACCCTGATCAAGGCTCAGTCCACCTACAACATCCATCACAGTCTTCACAGAGACAGAGCCTCTCTAGGGATTTGGTTTGGAGTTGCCAGTCCCTCTGCAAGTATGCTTGCCCCTCTGCTCACACCTCTGCAGACACACACTTCTGAGTGTGTCTTAGTGGCCTCCATTTTCCCCCTGAGCCGCCTCTCCTTTCTCCCAGCAGCCTCCTTGTCTGGGATGCTGGCACAGCAAACCTCTACAGAGTCCAAGCCCTGACACTTTTATCCTTTTTTAAAACACTTAGATGAAAGGAAGGTAATAAACTGGAGTCTGCTTGAATAACTGGCGTCTACCTGCCTGATTGCCCAGCCCATATCTGTTTAGGCTGCTTTCCTCGCCCACGATGTTTCCGGCCTTTCCCCTGCTCCAAATGCACCAAACCAAACACCCTAATGATGCACTTTGCTCCCCTGGAACACTTACGTTCCCCAGCATGATCCCACTCATCGGCCTCTCTTCCACACTGCATATAAATGTGGCTAATAGAACAAGAGAACTTGATAATTTCCTGTTCTCAATAATGCAAATTTGGGCACAACACAATTAAAACTCGATTTCCTTCTGCCAAGCCAGGCTCACACTAGTTATTTTTATTATTATGACAATAATCTGACCTGCATTTTACGCAATGCAAACCCACTTACGGTAACTTTTTATTGTACTTTCAATTTTATTACTGTTTTGATGAGAAATACTACCTCAGCTCAATAGCTAACATTACTATGGCTAACAAAAATGCATTATTAAAATAAACTTATGCTTTATGTGATTATTGAATTATATAGCATTTATAATTTAACAATAATTTAATGTAATAACTTTACTGCAAATCTTATTTGCTTAGTTTTTTCTTTAATTTAGTTATTTTTTAATTAGAGACATTCCACAAGGAATTTTTACAGCATAATTCTTGCAACTCTAAAGTGAAGAAGCATATATATTACCTGTAGTTTCTTCTCTCCTTGGCCTTCTTCCTTAAGGTAAATTTACCCATGACTAGAATGACTAGAAAGGCAGCGATAGGTACATTATTATATCTCAGTAAATAAGAATTTATCTCTCTTGTGAAACATGAGAATATAACAGCATAAAAAGTTATGCTGTCATAGGATGACTTTGAATGTTACCTGTTGTTATGGTTTGTGTCTAGATGTCCTCCCCAAAGCCTCATGCAAGTGGGGTTTTTTCAGAGGTGGCTGGATCTAGAGTGTGTGATGTTGGAATTGATTCATGGTTCAATGGGCTCTAGGATTAAGCGTGTGCATGCTACCTGCCCTACGTAGTTCTAGATAAGACAAAAGGGGCAGAAAGATGCTAATAAAGTCCCCTTGTTGCTTTTGCTACCTTGTGAGCACCATGAACTATTCTTGGCAACACCTCTCTGCCATGTGCCCCTCTTTCTTGGAGCCAGCCAACTATAGGCTGAGTCTCTACAAACTGTGAGCCAAATAAACCTCTTCTCCTTTAACTTTGGGTGTCTGATATTTTGTCTCTGCAATGAAAGAACAGTAACAAAGATGTCTATTGATAGAAAAAATAAATCATTCAGGAGATTCTGTTTAATTTTATTTACCACAAAGCATACAATTATATCCTTCATTTTTATTTTTATGCCCTTTAGAAAAGCATCACTTTTAAATGGTGTGTTATGGGAATATAAAATTAATCAATTTTTGTAAATTATGTTTACATCCAGCAAATTTGCTAAATTATCTTATCTACAGCTTTAGGGTTTCTATGATCACAATCATATCATCTATTAATAATAGTCTCCTTTTTTCCCAATTTCTATACCCCATTAGTGGAAATTAAGATGACTTCCAGGTACTTCTTCTGGTTGTGGAGGCGCAGCCATGTCTGTGCGGAAGCTCACATTCTAGCCAATGAAACATTAGTGAATAGAAAAGAGAAATAGAAATGTGACTAGCAATCTCAAGTGGCCATGCTGAGAGGCATTCACTATGAAGGAAGCAGCCTATGCAAAGCACCTATATTGGAAACAAGGTCAGAATCTTCTGGAGACAGAGGTAAGTCTTATGTAGCTAGAGTGTTTGGAAATGACTGAGTGGATGCAGTGAAAAGTTGGCACGTTAGAACTGCCAGGAAGATGGTGGAGTGTTAAGCAGCAGAGAAAGAGCCTCTTTGGGAGTTGCTGTGCAGATACTGGAATATAGCACTGTGAGGAAGACAAGAAGGAGGGAAGTGGGTCCCTTCAACCCAGGAAAGATCTGCAGTGTGAATTGAACCCACAGGGAGAATGAAGGGAGAAACTTCAACAAAGAAGGAGGTAGCTGATGAGTCCAGGACTCACTGTGTGGAAGAAGCAGATAAAACCTGCAGGCATACAGTGACCATTGGGAACACTGGAGGCTTCTCTGAGGAGACACAGCAGTGGAAGTAAGAAGTGGACAAGAAACACTACACTAGCTGTCACTGGATGCTGGGGGCTCAGTCATCCCACAGGAGAGAGCAGTTGGCTGGGAGCCATGTTGGAGAGGGGCCAACTGAGCTCAGAACTCAGAACAACTGCTGGATCCATCTAGCAGCTCCCAGCTGAGTTCAAGCCCTCAGAAGGTGTGCTGACTGCCGCAGGCTAAAAGAGTCTGATCTTGGCCCCCATAGCCAGAATATAGCCTGAACTTCAGGGGAAATAAAAGTGCAGGTTCACTGAGATTATCCACTACTCCATCATAAAGGTACCACTGGCTTGCTGGGATAAATCAACACAGATCTGGATTCTGTCTCCACGAATTGCCTGCCAGTGACAGCAGAGACAAACCTGGAAGCAGACTTTTCTTTCTTTTCTTCCCCTTCTCCTTCTTCTTTCCCTCCCTCCCTCCTTCTGTCTTTCTCTGTCTCTCTGTCTCTCTCTCTGTCTCTCTCTCACTCTCCCTGATTTTTGCTATTGTGATGGTGGGTTTTTCTTCTCCTTTGTTGTTTGATGTTTTTTTATACGAGTGTGAATGTGGTTTCCAGCCTCCTTGTGGCCGTTGTTCTGTTCTTCCTTTTATTTCTTCATTCTCTTTTTCCCTCCTGTCTTCTGTACCAGTCTCCCAAATGTAGAGTGGTCCCCTTTTGTTCTCCAGCCTTACTTCTAATCTCTTTCTCTTCTGCTACTTCTCTATTCTTTCCCTAACCTCTTTTAAATTTCCCTGAGAGTAAAACTGACATATTAAAGACTGATATACTGCATATAATTTTTGGTTTGTTTTAGATGTTGTTATATAACCACAGATCTAATTAATATGGTTAAAGATGGCAAATTAAGGGTTACCTCAGTTTGTCATTTTCTAGGCTGTGTTTGATGCTATTATTATTGCTTATGGTACCAGTTTAGCCAAAACTGACATAAGTGTTCTAACCAGGTGTTCTTCCTGGTGTTCAAAGACTGAGATTGATTAAGGGTCATTGGAAATACTGTGGCAGAGTACCAAAGAACAAGGGGCTGGGCCAAGCAGACCGCAATTTTTCACCCCCAACAAATTGAAGACATAGGATATGGCAACATATGAAAAACCCAAAAACCAGCTACACCTAGAAGACAACTCTGAGAAGTAGTCATTACCTAAGGGATCTAAATACTAGCAATAAAGCAACTCACCATATGCAATTTACAAGCATCAAACCAGGAATTATACTAAAAAAAAAGAAAACAAGAAGACAAGTGAGATGCAACCCGAAACATCCAGTTTACCAAAGGCAAATCTAGGGCACAATGGGGTGGGACAACCTGAAAGCCACCTACCTGGCCTCTGTGAAGTGGCAACAACGAAGTAATTGAATGAGGCTCTAGAAAAATCTAATCAGAAATTATTTGTCAGATAGCTACCACAATGGGAACCATGCTTAGTGACCGTAAAGCGGATACACATAAAAATAATAGAGGAGTATAAGAAAATGATGGAAGCCATAAATGTCCAACACAGGGAGGAAATGGAATCCAGAAGACAGGTTCAGGCAGATAGCCAGGAGAATAAAAATTCCACTGAAAGCATTCACAGTAAAATGAAACAGTATGAGGATAGAATCTCAGCTATAAAAGACAGGCTTATGTGAATGATCATGAAAAGAAAGATTTCTTAAAAATAGCAAGGGATCATGAGAAATCAATCCAGCAGCTGCTAGATGATGCAAAGAAGAATAATGTAAGATTGATTGGAGTTGGTGAAAAAGCAGGAGATAACAAAAATAATATTTTTTAAAAAACCTTCACAGAAGTCGTGGCAGAAAATTTCCCTGGTAGAGAAAAAGAATTTGACATGTACTAAGTGAAGCATGTAGAACTCCAATTAACCGTGATTAAAAAAACTACACCCAGGCATGTTATAGTCAAGATTCCAGAAATTCAATATAAGAATAGAATATTAAAAGCCATTAGGGAAAGGAAACAAACCATCTAAAAAGGAAAGCCCATCTGAATCACAGCTGATTTCTCAGCACAAACCCTTAAATCAAGGAGAGCTTGCAGTGAAATATCTCAAACTCTAAAGGAAAATAAGCTCCAATCCAGACTGATGTAACCTCCAAAACAATCTTTCAAAATTGATGGAGAAATGATACTTCCATGAAAAAAGAACACCTCAGGGAATTTATGCCCACCAAACCAGCACTCCAAAATGTTCTGAAGTACATTCTACAAAGAGATAACAAGGACTACTATTCCATGAATGCCAATAGAAGGAAACCACCAGGCAATGCCAACAATTTGAGTCAGGGGTCAGGGGATCCAAACACAAGAAAATAACAGGACAAGGATAAGTCAGTACATATCAGTTATAACTATCAATGTTAATTATCTCAACTCACCAGCCAAAAGACACAGACTAGCAGAATGGATCAAGAAGCAAGACCCAACAATATAGTGCATACAAGAAACACATTTAATTAAAAAAGAAATTCATAGACTAAAACTCAAAGGATGAAATAAACAATACTCTATGTGACAGAAATCCAGAAAAAAAGCTGGGGTAACTATTCGATTTTCAGACAAAGTGAATTTTAAGCCAAAATTGATTAAGAGAGACAAAGAAGTTCACTACATCCTCGTAAAGGGAACAATGCAAGAGGAAGACATAATAACCATAAATATATATGCAACAAATACCAGTTCACCCAACTATATAAAACAAATATTAAGTGACATAAAAAAGTCAAATAAACACTAATAAAACTGTATTGGGGAATCTCAATACCCCACTGTCACAAAAAGACAGATCAACTAGACAAAAATTTCAACACTGAACTATTAGAACTGAACTGAACTTTTGAACAAATGGGCTTAGTAGATGTCTACAGAGTGTTCCACCCCACAACACCAGAATACACATTCTTCTCAGCTGCACATAGGACATTCTCCAAAATAGACCACACATTAGCTTACAGCACATGCTTAAGTAAATGATAAAGAATTGAAATTATCCCATGCATATTGTCAGACCACAGTGCAATGAAATTAAAAATCAATGGCAAAAGAAACCACAAGAACTCCATAAACATGTGGAAATTAAATAACATCCTTCTGAACAACTGATGGGTCACAGATGAAATTAAAGAAGTAATTACACAGTTTCTACAATTAAATGATAACAACAATAGAACATACCAGAACTTACAGGACACAATGAAAGCAGTTCTAAGAGGGAAATTTATAGCAGCGAATACCCACATCATGGAAACAGAGCAAGCACAAATAAACAATTCAATGTTGAACCTCAAACTTCTAGAAAAATAAAAAGATCAGGCTAGGCCAAAATCTCATACAAGGGAGGAAGTTATATAAAGATCAGGAAAAAAATTAATGCATTGGAGACCAAGAAAACAATACAAAGAGTTGGTTCTTTGAAAGATTAAATAAAATCAACCCTTATCCAATTTTATCAAAAAAGAAAAGACTCAAATACTTGCAGTTAAAAATGAAAAGAGTGAAATCACACAGCCCCTGCAGAGATCCAGAGGATCATCTATACCTACTTTGAGAACTTATATGCTAATAAAATGGAAAAAGAAGAAGAAATGTACAGATCCCTGGACACATATGAATTACCAAAGCTGAATGAAGAAAGGATAAGAAGTCCCAAAAAAACCAATATCAATCATTGAAATTGAAGATGTAATTAAAAACCTACCAACAAAGAAAACCTAGATGCTGATGGATTCACTGCTGAATTCTACAACAAATTTGAAGAAGACCTAATACCAGTATCTCTCAAACTCTTTAATGAAATTAAAAGGTAAGCAATACTCCAAATTCATTCCTGGAAGCAAACAGTACCTTGGTACCAAAACTAGAGAAGAACACAACTAAGAAAGAGAACTACAGGTGAATTTCCCTAACAAATATAGTCAAAAATCCTCAGTAAGATACTGAAAAACAGAATGCAGCAAATCATCGAGAAGATTACACACTATGACCAAGTTTAATTCATCCCAGGGAGGCATGGATGGTTCAACATACACAAATCAATAAATTTAACATACCACATTAACAGAACCCAGGACAGAAATCAGATGATCATCTCAGTAGATGCAGAAAAAACTTTTAACAAAGTCCAGCAACCGGGGCTGGGGATATAGCTCAGTGGAATAAGCGCTTGCCTAGCAAGCGCAGGGTCCTGAGTTCGATCCCCAGTACCGCAAAAAATAAAAAAAAATAAAAAATCTCAATCAAAGTCCAGCAACCATTCAAAAAAAAAAACTATAGAAAATTAAAATAGATATTCCTTTCTTACCATGTGATAAAAGTCAGCTATGACAAACCAACAGCCACCACCATACTAAATGGACAAAATCAGTCTCAAATAGGAATGTCCACAAACATGTCTCAAACAAGGATGTCCACTGTCTCCAATCTTATTCAGCATAGTTCTGGAAACTTTAGCAAGAGCAATTAGACTAGAGAAAGAAATAAAAGGAACAATAATAAAAAGGAATAAGTTAAATTATCATTATTTGTGGATGACATTATACTCTACATAGAAGATCCCAAAAACTCCACTAAAACACTGCTAGATTTAATAAGAACATTCAGTAGCATAGCTGGATACAAAGTCACCACTCAGAAAGCAATAGCACTCTTGTACATGAATAACAAACTCACTGGGAGAGAAATTAGGGACACAATACCTTTCTCAATAGCATCCAAAAAGTTAAATACCTAGGAATCAATCTAACAAAATATGTAAAAGACCTCTACATCAAAAATTATAGGACTCTGAAAAAGGAGACTGAAGCAGATATCAGGAAATGGAAAGATGTCCCTTGCTCTTGGGTAGGAAGAAGCAACATAGTGAAAATGGCCATACTTCCAAGCTGTTACACAAACTTAATGCAATTCCAATCAAAATTCCAACAGCATATCTCACAGAATTAGAGAAAACAATCCTAAAATACATTTGGAACAGGAAGAGACCTAGAATAGCAAAGGCAATTCTGGGCAACCAAGACAAAGCAGTGAGCATCACAGTGCCTGAGTTGAAATTATACTGTAAAGCTACTGTGATAAAAACAACATGGTGCTGGAAATAAAACAGACCTGAGGATCAGTGGAACAGATTAGAAGATGCAGAAACAACTCCAGACATACTCAGCCACCTCATCTTTGAGAAAGGTGCCAAACACATTCAATGGAAGAAAGACAGCCTCTTTAATAAATTGCTCTGGAAAACTGGCTTTGCATATGCCAAAATTAGAATAGGCAAAACTATTGAATACATTGGTGTAGACAAAGACTTTATAAATAAAACCCTGATCACATAGGAGCTATCACAAAGAATCAACAACTGGGATCCCATCTTATTTAAAAGCTTTTGCACAGCAAGAGAAACTACAGAGTGAAGAGACAACCCACAATGTAGGAAAAAATATTTGCCAGCTGTTGCTCAAAGGATTACTATTGAGAACACATAAAGAACTCAAAAAAATCAGACCTCCCAAATTTAAAGACCCAATCCAAAAATAGGTATCTGAGCATCTGAGATGAAGACATATTTCTTAGATGAAGAAATATAAATGGCCAATAAATATATGAAAAAATGTTCAACATCACTGGTCATTTGAGAGATGCAAATTAAAACAACACTGAGATCCCATCTTACCCTGGGAAGAATGTATATTATCAAGAAATCAACCAATAAAAAATGATAGTGGGGATGTAAGGAAAAAAGAAACATTCTCCACTGTTGGTGGGAGTGAAGACTGGTGTGGAAATCAGTGTGGAGATTTCTCAAAAAAGTAGGACTAAAGGTACCATTTGACTCAGCCATTGCCCTCCTGGTTATCTTCCCCAAAGAATTAAAGGCAGTATATCACAGTGACATTTGCATATCCATGTTTATAGTGGCACAATTTGCAATAGGCAAATCTTGGAAACAACCCAAGTGCTCATCAAAGAGTAAATGGATAAAAAAGATGTGGGGTTTTTGTATACAGTAGAGTACTATTCTGCCATAAAGAAGGATACACTTGAGATATTTCTGAGAAAATGCATGCACTTTGAGTCCATACTCTAAAGTGAAATAAATTGGACAAATGTGTGAATACCACATTGCTTCTCTGGTATAAGAATCCAAAAGTGTAAATAAGGGTCAAAATGCATTTTGAAATAGGAGAAAAATATTTAAATGGGGAGGAAAACAAGAGAGACAGGAGGGGGAAAGGAAAGAAGGGAAATGTAAAAAAAGGTGAAAAAGAAAAAAAGGAGAACACAGACCCAAAGCATTGTCAATGGAGAGGGGAGGAGTTGAGGGGAGAGGAGGGCAGTGGGAAAAAACAGGATATCATGTACAGTTAGCAATCCTCTATGATGAATGGGATTGGTATGCATATATAAAATGTACCAATAGAATCTAATGTAAAAAAAATGTTGGTAAGTCAAGGCAAGGAAGTGGCATTTTCCATGCTGCACTACATCCCTGGCCCCGTAATCCCTGACAACATCTGTACATGCCCTCAACCACCAGAACAGCTCAGCAGCTCACTGCTTCTCTGTCCTTCTACGCCATCCACCCTTCACACAGGAAGGAACTGAGCCAAGAAGCACGGTGGCCCCACGCATTCTTCCCAGCTGGTTGGCCTGGCAGGCCTTGAATCTGAGATTGGGCAGCACTTAGGAAGCAGACCCTTGAATAGGGTGAGAAGCATGGCAATGCAATGCATCTCAGTGCTTTGCCCAACTCTCCCTGATTTCTGAGTCCGTCAGCAGCAGTGACCTAACCACCCCGGTCCTGTGAGGCGGTGGAATGGAAACATTTTAAAATACATTATGTTGGATTTCCCTAAAAGAGAAATCAGATGCCAGCTCTGTAGGTGTGCATCACACACACACACACACACACACACACACACACACACACACAGAGGATATGAAGATGCACAGACACAGCCCTTGCTTAGAATCTTACCTCAATTTTAGTTCAGGCTGGGATAGAGCTACACAGTTCTTAGGATAACTAAATAGTGTCCTCTTTGTTTATATTAAAGGGAGGTAAAGGAGCATTTCTAGACTTAACAGAGATGATTCAGGAAGTCTCTGCATCTCCACACCTCTCTCAAAGGGTCACAATGAAGGAGAAACTTGTCTTAAGAAACAAACACCATTGAAATGGCTCTTTTCTGTTTGCAAACTGCAAATATTCACATAGCTATGTTATGTACCCAATTGCTTTGGCCTCCAATGCATGGAATCCTTCACAGGTGAAACTGAGAACCGAATTGGAGACTCAGCTGCAGTAGGAGTTCTGCTCACAAGTGCTCCCCCTTCCTCCAGGGGTCCGAACCCAAGGGCACATTTTAGCCTTCACAATTGCTTTTGGGACCTATAACGCAAGGGTTCAGACACTCAGGCTTCTGCAGGAAGGGACATTGCCATGGTATCACGGGGATTTTTAAAGCTCTACTCATTTGGCATGATGAGATGCAAAACCATTGGAACAGAGCTCAGGTAAGGGTCACAATTTTCTGAAATTATGAGTGCGGTTCTGTCGCTGGCTGCTCAGGTTTGTAGGCCAGCTGCACATGCACGCACACACACACATGGACATGCATGCACACACCAAACACAGGAGGCATGGTGAAAAGCAAAAAGGGTTTATTCAAAGCTAGCTCTAAGAAGATGGAGGGGCCTCTTTTGCCACAAATCATCTCCCAGGGCTCAGGGGTGAAGATTTATAGTAAAGATCAGAAGGGAGATGGAACACAGCGAGGCAGCGCCAGGCACACTGCATCCCTCCCAGCCCTTTTTCTCTCCCTGTCTTTTCTGTGGAAACAAAGCTAGACTTTGATCTCCTGGGCCAGTACCTGAATGTAGGAGGGGGTGATGGTTATACCTTTGGCCTGGTTATGTCCGGAGAAACCAACTGTCTCTAAAGAAAAAAAACTCTGACCTTTCAAGTCTCATTTTGTCCTACCAGTTATAGTTCTCTCAGAAGGAAGCTGCAGAAATTAATTACATACCCCTTGGGCCTGAACAAGGCAACAGCGAAAGCAGTATCCAGGGCCCTTGCAGGGTAGGAGCTCAGAATCACTTGTGGATGCACTGTCTGGAAGCTCAGTATCACAAAAAGAGAGCCACGTGCAGGCTCCCCAAGCGGCCAGGGCTACTGTTGATGCAACTTGATTGTTTCTGCAGCTGTAAAGGTCTGAATGGAAACTACATATTAATGCTAATTCTCAGTAAGTACTCTGGAAAGACGAGGCAGCTGCAATGGTAGCAGATTCCTAGCTGGGTGTTAATTATTTGATTTTTTTTTTAATTTCTGAAAACAAAATTTAGCTGCCTCTTTTCTGTTTAATTAGTCAGTTTAGTGTTTACCTAAAATGTCTCTTTTGTGTTCCACCTGTTTAGGGCCAAACTCAGAAAATAAAAATAAATTCAGAATGATGCTTGGCTTGAAGGTAGAGAGCAAAATTAGATAACAGTTTCTCAGCCAACAACCTCACATCCAACTTCTCAACATTTGAAAAATCAAAAGAAAATTTCTCTCACCTTCAACAGCGCACACCAACCCACCTACCCACAGCCCTCCTGTGAGGACAAATATTTGAGATTACATTATAAAAGATGTTCTGTTCTCTGTCTCTGTCTCTGTCTCTGTCTCTGTCTCTGTCT
This sequence comes from Dinomys branickii, assembly GCA_004027595.1. Taxonomy (NCBI): domain Eukaryota; kingdom Metazoa; phylum Chordata; class Mammalia; order Rodentia; family Dinomyidae; genus Dinomys; species Dinomys branickii. Next base: position 44,536 of record PVLD010008627.1, read on the forward strand.
CTGTCCCTCTCTCTCTCACTCACACACACACACACACACACACACACACACACACACACATTTATTCTGCCGGAAGTTAGTTACCACATCCAGCAGCCCATGTGGTATTATGGACTGAGGCCTTTGTCTGCCATCCAAGGAGAAACTCTTGCCCACTGCCAGTGAGTGAGCTTGGAAGGCAATCCTCCAGCACCTGCCAAGTCCTCCATCACCTACAGCCCGGCTGAGCCCAGCGGGCAGCACAGCCTTCGGCAGGCTGACACCCAGCTCCACTGCCCCCCGGTTTCTTGATCCTCAGTAACTCGAAACTCTGTGGTGTAACCGATGTCTGTTAAGCTGATGTGAAGCGGTACAGCAACACTGGAATTATTTGGTCAATTGCTTTAGAAGTTACACAGAAACCTTCTAGCACAGTCAGAAATAATGGAGCTGAGAGAGTCGCCTCCTTCTTTCTGTTTAATTCAGAACAGTACCTGATCATCCTTCCTGCTTCCATTGTCCTGAGAAAGGTAAAAAATAAAATAAAAACCGGAGAATGCACGCTCTGTGCGAGAGCACATGCATGCTGCATCCCCTAGCCTGCCCTTTCGTCACCGTCACCCTACCCCACCTCAAAAGTAAGTACTACATGTCACAAATATGCTTAGGGTCAGAGTGAATTCTTGGGTGAGCATGCATGGAGAGCCCCTAAGGTGACTCAGCACCCTATCAATCATTCCTGTCAATCACACCAGAGATTCAGGGGAGGCACTTTTGTGGAGGTGCCTGATCTTTAAAGCCCAAAAGCTCAATTTATCCACATTCTGTTGCTGTTGTTATTTTTGTGTGCCTTGACCTACATGCAGTGCTTTTCTGTCACCCTGACACCTTTTTCACTCTGTGCTATATCTTTTGTTGATATGGATTTGCCCAAAGTACAACCTCCTGTGAGCCTCAGTGGACGTAGCTGCTAGGTACTTACTGCTGGGTATACATTTGGTGATTCCTCATGGTATGCAAGAGCCTGGAGTACTGTGGCCCATTCCACAACAACGCTGCCATGTAACCCAACTATCCACTCCAATTCTAGCTGTTTTCCCAAGAAAAATGTAGACATATATCCGTACAGATACTTTTACCAGAAGGTTCATATAGTTTTATTTGCAATAGTCAAAAACAGGAACTAACCCATTATCCATCAATAGATGAATAGATCAGCTGTTACTTATCCATATAAAGGGATACTAGTCGCCGATTAAAAGCAAAGCGCTGCTGACGCAGGCAATGACATGAATGGTTCTCAGAATAAAAGAAGCTAGACCCCCCCCAAAGGAGTATGTACTAAGTGATCCCATGAACTTTTAGAAAATGAAAATCTATAGTGAAAGCAGATCAGCAATTGCCTGGGGACAGGAGAGGGTAGTTGTATGAGGAAAAGCAGGAGGCATCCCAAGAAAACCATCAGCATAATGGTAGGTTCATTATCTTGATTGCAGCAGTAGTTTCATAAGTCAAAATTTGTCACATTTCACCTTTTAGAATTGCTATCTTCAAGAAAAAAACAGTTTTTGATAAAACCAGACAAATCAGAGCTGGGAAATAACAAAAGGGAAAAGAATTCATCCCTGCCTATCTGAGATTCACACCCTTTTGAGGAAGCTCTAAAAGCTCAAAAATTCCTCTTCACTCTACAGGCACGCCGGGCTTTGCATGGTCGCATGTACGCACAGATTCCTGTATCAGTGTTATCCTGGAACATTCCTTAGGGGGCAAGATTCTGACAAGATGGTCTCCATGGAACAGTTGTCCAGAAAGAGCACCTCCCTTGAAGAGCTGACACTAATTTCTGCCTGAGGTTTTCCAAACAAATGAATTTGTATCCAAGCAGTGCTCATAGATCCTTGTCTTTTTGCCTATAAAAACTTCCCCTTCCTCAAGCTCCTTGAACATGGCCAGAGTTTACTAGGATGTGTATATTCCCATTCCAGTGCTCTGCTGCTTCCGAATAAATACCATTATTCTTTGCACAGTCACTCTTAAGGTTACTTTTTAAGTCAACATATCATTTAAATATAGCAGTTTATGGTACAGCAACCACACGCTCCAATAAACTTGGTAGAATAAAATAAGCATAGATCTCTGTTTTTCTGTAGCTTACAGCAAGAGGGAACAGTAAAAGATGAGTGCATTTTATTCAATGAACCGTATGAAATTGCTGTTTTTGCAGGCAAAATTGCACAAATATCAGTTACATACGATCCAACCTAATATATGTAAATGTTATAGTGTGGTAGAGGCTGATAAGCACTAGGAGTCAATGAGCGATCAGGAAGGGTGGGGCAATCAGGTTTCCAGCTGGAAGCCCGAGGTGCACATTTAATGAAGGTCTAGGGTCATCAGGATAGGGCTCGCTGAGTCACAGAGCAAAGACTCAGGGCATGTGGACCCGTCGGGGGAGAGAGCTCAAAAGCCCCAAGGTGGGAGGCTCTGTGTTTGAAGAATAGCAAGCAGACCAGGCAGCCCAGGTATTTGGGGCAAGAAATTTGTGTCTAAAGCCAGCCTAGGTGTTGTAGAGTGACCTTGTCTCAAAACAAAATAAAACTTAAGAGCAAGGCATGTAACTGAATGGCAGAGTGTCCCTGGGCTCAATCCTCAGTACAATAAAAAAAAAAAAAAGAAAAGAAATGCAGAGAGGGTAGAAGCTGAAGATAATTTTTAAAAGGATATCAAGAAGCTCACAGAAGCACTGATAAGGCTGGAAAACTCTATTTTGAAAAGGCACAAAAACAAAGTGAGCACATGTAGCCAGAACCACGGGCGCCTGAGGAGCTGCATCCTGTGTGTGCATGCAGGCTTCCCTGTCTGCCCTGGACCCCAAACACCCAGGAATGCCCTTACGCACTCCCCCACTGGCTTCAGGGAGCCCCCTCTCACCCCAGTCTCCCCTTGTTAGTTCCCAGTTCCCCACTCCAGCAAACATGTCTGCTTTACCAAAGTGAGTCAGGCCCCCAAGCCTTTGCCACCAGGAAAGCAGATGTAAGCAATGGTACTTTTGGCTTTTCAGTGGGAAGCAGGCTTTCTAGCTCCATAGAGAGGGGAAAATGAGGTAAAACAAGGTCCAGGGAAAAAAGTCACGGAGATCCACTTCATCCTGACAGCAGAGGATGAAGGGCCATGGGCAGAAAGTTACCTTGGTTTCTCTTGCTAGGGTGCCCATTTAGTGATTTTATGATAGAAGAGAAAACAAGGCAAGGACTTAAACACTCCAACAAAATCCTACTGAAAATACTCTGCGAGTTTGACAAGTTAGGCTATGAACAAGCCATGGGGAAATAAATTACAAATTCTCTCCAATGGGAATATAAAATGGGCAATAGCTTCTAATGCATCTGCAACCTTGCATCAGCCATAATTCACATACCCACAAATTCCAACCACCTCCTGCAGTGTCAGGGTAAAGCTGCATCTGGCCAAAGAACACCTGCCTCTCTGCCATGCAGGCCCCAGGCAGCCTCTGTGAGAATCATCACAGGCTGAGGATCAGCAAGCCTGTCTTCCCCCAGCAGGCTATAAGCTACTTAGAGTCGAAAGGTGTGAAGGAGGAATAAGAAACCCACATGCTGAGAACAGTTTTCAAGTATGCTACTTCCTGGTTCATACTGGGTCACACCAGAGACCAGGCTTGGGAAAGAAAAGAGGAAGAGAAGAAGCCCTTGAGTGCCACGTTAAGAATGGAGCCACGGTGGGCTTCCTGGATGGAGGACCAGGGATGTTGATCTGAGGATGCTGTCACTGTCCTGAAATGCTTAATAGTTTTATCTTGGAATTCGCCCAAAGTCTGACAAGAGCAGAACACGCTCTACCCTAGGGTGTACCCTACCTGCCGCTGTCTCACAACCTCCCGTCTTCCAAGCCTTTAAGGCTCAGTGCCACCTGCAGCTCTGCCTGGGGCACAGCACCTGAGCAGTGAATGTGCTCTTGGGAGGGTCCACACTGCCCTCCAAGAGTAGCCCAGGGGAGAGTGATCACAACACGAAACAGCAAACCCAATGACAGATGGAGTGAACCCACAGAGGAAGGACAAAGCTCTTCTGCTGGTTGTAGAACAAGCCCTACATTCTCCCTTTACCCTGGGCCAGGTAGTGGTTTATCTGTGTAGAGCTGACAGGGAAACAGGAAAACAACAGCCCGGGGAACCCAGAGGCTCCCCTGGAGCTTCACAGCTTGCCTTTGGCATCCAGGACCTGGCAGACTTTTCTCTGTCCCGTCCTTGGCTCAGCTGTGCATTAAATGAACAAAGTATTGAAAAAACATCACTATGTTCCATGTACCCAGGAATGTTAGAGGTATTTTACACAACATGGAAAGAAAGTAAAAGGACACATTTGATCTGAGATTGAAATATCTAATCTGTTGCTAACCTGAAGGATCTGAAGAAAAAGGCTTCTAGAAAAGGGATCAAGCTTGGCTCACAGTGGGCTACCAGTGATCTGTGCAAGGAAAACAGGTCACAAAATAATGGTGTGGCCCATGTCTCACTAAGAAACAGCCTCCCCTCTTCTGAATTTAAAGTGGAAACGATCTAGCCCACCACGGCCCAACCTGACCAACTATTGATGGACACCGTTATTTACTTTGTCCACTGGCCAGCACTGATGAGCTGTTGAGCATTGTGACCCCAATTTGCTGCCATGAGTTGGTACGAGGTGCCTTTTTATCACCTCCAGCTATCCCTAATGTACTGTTTAGCATAACTGTGCTCATTCAGCAAATCTACTTCAGCACCTCCTATGTTCAAAGGCCCTGTGGGAGAAACAGGAATGAAACCTCCAGGTTCTTTGGAAATCAGCAGTCGGAGAAAAGCACTTCACCTTGGGCGCGATGAATACTGAGACACACATCAGTGCCTGGGAGCCCAGCTGGGGTGGAGTTGGAGGGAGAGGTTGTGAGCTGTGGGTCCAGCATTGATGTATCTCAAGGAACTAGTAAATATGAGCTTAAAAAAATAAATCTTACAGATACTAAGAACACTCAGTATTTGTATATCATAAGCTTTTCAACTATGCTTTTCCTTAGTTGATGGGGAGCATGCAAAGCATTTTTAAAAATTAAATTCCAACTATGTTCATCTATGAATCAATATGCAAAAGGATGAAATTTTTTAAAAGCTCTAGAGATATTTACCATTTTTCAAAGTTTCTAGTTCTCAGAAACAATGTAATTTAAATGTTCAAGATGACTAAATCATAACCTTTATAAAGTCTTATTTTTACACAACACTTGGGGATTCCTAGATTTAGACCTCAGCATCCTTTATAGAATACCTAATTCAATCCCTACACCTTAGAAAGAATAAAACAAAAGCCCAAAGAGCCAACTGGTTTATACAAAGTTATATCTCTCCCTTCCACTGTCCCCCCAAGATGATATGTTGGCATATCATAAATGAGATAGCTTTGTAAGCACTCTCCCATTGCTGGGCCTGGCCAAAAAGTGAAAGACAGAGAAACTAAAGTGGGAATTGCCACATTTCCAGAAATAGAAAACATCCTGACCTCTGGACTGGCCGAGCTATACTGGGAACCTGTGGTCGGCAGGCAGATTAGTGATGCCCAGAGATGTCCAAATCGTAATCCCTGAACTTCTGAACATGCCAGGTTATGAACTTGTTATGGTTTGTGTCTGGATATCTCTCCAAAGCCTCCTGTAGTCATGGAAGGGCTTCTAGAGTTTATGATTGATCCATGGTCCAATGCTGGGATTATGGGTGTGAGTGCTATACCTGCCCTGGGGTGGGCAGTTTGCATACAGTGTAAGGGAGGGAAAGAGGCTTGCACCCCACAGCTGCTCCTCCCTTTTGCTGTTGTTGCGTTTGCTGTCTTCTGCTGCTATGAACTGTTGCCCTCTGCCACGTGCCACTCTGCCTTGGAGCCAGCCTAGCACGGACTGAAATTTCCCCAAACTGTGAACTAAATAAACCTTTTCTTCCTTAATTTGGGGTGTCAGGTATTTTGTTACAGTGACAAGGGTAAAGTAACCAAGACAACTGTAAAAGGGAAATAAGATAAGGGTAGATGTAAGAATCATGACTTCTCTGAATAAGGATTTTTTCCAGTCAGAGAGGTCTGATAAGGGTTCCCTGAGCAAGCAAGGTTTGAACCACGAGCTGAAAGCTAAATAAGAGGTAATGAGGATCCAAAAGCGAGGAGAAACCATCTGGTAAAAACAGTATAAACAAAAATTGTAAGCCCAGCAGCACTGGTGAGCCCAGCAAAACTTGAGGAGTAGGGAAGATGAAAAAGGGAGTGTGATCTAGGTATGGGGCACATACCTGTAATCCCAGAACTACGGGGGATGAGGCAGGATTGCAGGTTGAGCTCAGCACTGACAACTTAGCAGTGTAGCAAGACCATGTTTTAAAATAAAAAAGGGCTAGGAATATCACTCAATGCCAAGGCCTTGGGTTCAATCCCTAATATTCCAAATAAAACAAGAACAAAAACAAACAAACAAAAATCAGAGCAGCTAGAAGGAAGAAACAAAAGCAGAGATATGAAGCAAAGGTGGAGAAGACAGTAGGAAGGTTCCCACGCACAACCCTATAAACAAGGTCAGTGAAGTCCCACCCTGCAGCCAATGGCAAACCATTGAATGATCACTTCAGCTCAAATACAGGGGAAAGCAATTTATTTCTGGGTAAAAATCTACTCAGACACAATATACTTTTGAGAAATGCTATAACATAATCCAATAATATGCTTAAGTGCATTGTTTTAAAAGGCTTTCTCTTTGAAATCCTAAATTTTCAATAAATAACTGAACAATAACAGTATTACCATGCTTGCTTCAGTAGCATGTATACTAAAATAATGGTATTGCCCTCTCTGTACAAAAATATGTGATATGAAAATGCAATTTTTAAAAAATTTTAATTTTATAGAAGTTTGTTAATTTGAGTGTATTTTCAGACCAGAAACTTGTCTGGACAGAACTCTAATGAAATAGTCCCTTTGGTATCATTGTGAGTATGTGTGTCTTATTCAGTTTCTCATCTCTGGGACAAAATACCCAACATCCACAACTTTTAAAGGAGGAGACATATATCTTGGTTCACAGGATTCATTCCACAGTCAGCTGGCTCCCAGACAGGAAGGAGGTGGAAAAGGGTCTCACAGAAAAATCTGCTTACTTCATGGGGGATAGGAAGCAGGAAAGAGAAGCCAGGGACAAGAATATCTCCTTCCAGGTCACACACCTTCGAGGTCCTGGATACGTATTTGCTCAGCGAGTGTCCACTAAAATCTGGAAGATTAGCATCATTCTACAGTACGTATCCACAGCCCTGGCTGCACCTTAACACATCTGGGAGTTCTTGTTTTCTTTTTTTTTTATTAGCGTAAGTTTGGGGCACATAATAATCACATTCAGCTTGGGGAATCACATCGTAAGCACTTTCCCTTCTCCTTCTTCTGCCCACCTTCCTGTCCTCTCCTGTCCCCAGAGCCTATTCCAGTCTCTACCTCTGTATTTCCTGTCACCCGTCTCTCATTTTGCTCTTTAAAGTTTTTAAAAATACACATGTCCAGTGTAACACATGGGGATGGGGTGAGCCAGCAAAGACCTCCAGCGTGTGTGAAGGCAACACGGTGTGAAATTTATCATGCCTGGGTGCAGAAAGACAGTGAAAAGGTCTTCTGTATGGATCAAAGTGAAGTGTGTCCCTTTTATAGGAGTGGAAAGAAGGCAGGGAACATTAGGCGGGAAGATCTTAATAAGCATCTGTTGTCAAAGTCCTCTGGTTGTCTTGCACCTCAGTGAGTAAAGCCCTTGAAGGTCCAGTATAAATTTTTGGTGTCTCCAAGTGTCCCCCAGTGTTCTGAGACCTGCAGAATTCCTTGTCCTATCTTATCTTCTTTACGACATCCTGTGCTTCGGTGCTGAGCTGAGTTTCCTGCAGAGAACAACGCCTCTGCTGGCTGGCAGATGGAGGGCTCGGAGGGTCAGGTCTGATCGGAGCCTTACATCCAAGACAATTTCTCGAAATTCACATCTAGCTGGTCTCATATTTATTAAAAGCATTTATTCTAATCATCAAGTGGTACAAATACAGCAAGTGAAAGCCATAAGGAAAACACCTGACCTTGTCAAGTTAGAGATTAATGTTTTTAATTTATTTCATTCTTCAACTCAAGAATAGAACATAATTTAACCTCTCTAGCTGTGAGTTTATTCTGTGAAAGTTCTAAAGCAGAGTTATCACCTACTGATAATAAGAGCAAAAGCACGATTTATGGTTTTGTAGAGTTTTAAAATGTTTAATTTAATTAATGGTACCTCATGGATTAAACAAAATAAACCTGAAGCCTGGGTAGTGCTATATTTTTATTCAGCATGCTCAGTGCTGTTATGCTGAAGGTTGCAATTTTTTCTGAAATTATGTTACCTAGAAAATGTCATAAAACAAGAATTTGAAGAGAGAAAAATTTCATTAGGTTCCATTGTTATGTGCCATTCCAAAACTAGAACACCAGTCATGAAAGGGTTAAACACACTATTGGAGATGAGATCTCTGAGTCCAAGACTAGGAGTAAATGAGGTCACTCAAGCCTGGAGAATCTAAGTAGCAGAGGTAAAGCCCTGAAGCTTCTCTTAGCATTAACCACTGCTTAGTACTCATTAATTTTTAAAAATACTTTGATAAGCTTCTAATTGTCTAAGAAATAATGATTGTAATGATGTGGCCGAGGAAGCCAGCTCACCAGGGCGTGTGTGTTACCTGCCTAAGCAGTGATCTGGAAATACATGGAAACCTCCTCTTTGCCCCTGACCTAACTTTGATTTACAAGGACTGAAGGGGGACTTGAAGTCTTGGAGTTGGCCTTGCAAATATCACATTAACATATTAAATAGAAGATCTTTATTTTGCAAGAGGGACCATGCTTCAATATCCTCAAGTCCTAAAAAGAGATTATTCCGCTAAGTTAAAAGTGTACTTCAATAATTCCCAACAAATAAAAGTTAATTTTCAGAAAATGGATCTTGCATCTTCCATTAATTTCTTACACTAAGAACTAAGCACAAACATCAGCAGACACATTTGCTCAGCATTCAAATTTATCCAGGCAAAATAGCTCATTGAATGGATGACAAGATTTCCAAAAATGTGGCCTCATATCACATTGAAACTGTGTAAACTGCTCATAGGAAAAAAAAAAAACTTTTAAATCCAACAGTTAACAAGTGGTTAATTCTGTAGCTTTATGATATTAATGACTATTAATATGACTTAATGACTATTGATATCATTGTCAGTGTAAACAACCAGCAAATCTTTGTTGTTATGTTTCACGACTCCCAGAACACCCCAAAGGTCAGTGCGGGCCCTAGGGAAGGCAGTGCTGCTACCCACCCTGTTAAAGCCGCTGTACAATTTGGTGGCCTTCATATTCTGAGCTACTAAAATGTCACTGAACTCGGGGCCAAAGATATCTGAGTGTCACTGCAGAGAAAAACTACCAAAAAATAAAAGTATTTTCAGAACTGTAGATCAGAAATGTGAGCTCAGGAGGGAGCCTCTGCAGTTTAAGAAAGGGGTTCTTAAAACTCAGTTTAGTCTCAATTAGACTTGGGGGGTTGTTTTTATTTTTGTTACTGGGAATTGAACCCAAAGACTTCTCACTGAGCTAGCAACATCCAGCCCTTTTTATTTTTTTTAATTTTAAGTCAGGGGTCTTTCTAAGTTGCTAAGTTGTCCGGCCTGGACTCCAACTTTCAGTCTTCCTACCTCAGCCCCCAGAACACTGGGATTACAGACACATGCCACCACACCTGGCTCCAACATATGCTCCCACTCTCAGTGCGTATCACTGGGAGTTAATGTTTCTGACCCTCTGGAGCCTGATATCAAAACAGCGACGTTGAGAAACTAGTTTTAATATTGTGCTCCTTATTGAGACCTCTCAAACTTCCATCTGAATTTCTTACCTAATTTTTCACCAAGTTAGTCAATAGAATCCTTCCTTTCAATGTGGAAATAATTTACAACTGTAGAATCTAGTGACAAACAGAACCCAAGGCAAGTCCTCTACCTCTCAAGGAATCCAGAAGCAGGGCTGGTTCTTCTACTTCATGCTCCAGTGGAAGGCAAATGTGACGCAACTCTGATAAAGCCGTAGCCTGCTTAGAAAGCAAAACCATAACATTTTGCTAGTAGCTTGAAAAAGAATTCACATTTTAAGTGTTTCATTTCACAACAGCATGACACTTTAGAAGAGCTCTGGGCTTGTTTCCTCGGAGGGTTTTAGTCATGTCACATCATTATCACAGCAAGCACTGAAACTAAGTGCTCCAGTCAGGCATGTTGGGGACACCTCTGTGTGCTCTTGAAGGACGCTTTCACCTTCCTCTGAGCACCTGGGGTCTGTGCAGTCCCTTCCCCTGCTCTGAGCTGCCATGCTCTCTGCACCCTCCCCTCACTGACTCCTCCTCAGCGTTTCTCAAAGCAAAGCTTCCCGAGAGAATGACGCACATCACGCACGTGCTCACTGCCCGATGTGTACCCTCAGCCACGCTGTGGCAGACTGCACCCCTCCCTCTCCTGAGAGTATCTGCACATCCTCCTGCCTCTCCTGCTCACGGTGCACTCCTCCCAAGCTCCTCCCTGGCTTCAGGGACGCCTCTTCCTGTCAGGTTTCCTTCCATCTTGCTCAGGCATGGCTTCTTCCCCAATCTATCCATTACCAGGGTTTCTAGGGTGCTGTGGGGTCCTTCTGGAGCCATGTTCTTCTTGTCTTGGACAAAAATTTGGACAAGAAATGTCCAAATGGTAGCAGGGCTCTATACTTATTAACGCTATTAAAGGTGGAAATAGCCGTATGCTCCACAGTGTGCAGAGCAGGCTGGTTAGCCACAGCAGCCACAAGGTTAGGGGCCTCTGTCTTTTGTATCCTCCGTCCTGATGTCAGATCTGGACCATCCTATCAAAAACTTGCTAGATTTTGCATCAGGAGAATTAGAGATAGCATTCTCCGATTGGTCCCAGGTGCAATGTTGAGTGTATGGGTCCTGGATCTCTGTGACTGACAGATCATGGCTACTTGCCCATTCAGCTGGCCACGTCCTAATTTCCCACCTCACTTGCACATGCTGATGCTCTGTCATGCCACTTCTCTGCAGGACCCAAATCCTACCTTCCGTCTCAAATATCTCTCTAGCCTGACCTTTCTCTTGCCTGCAAATCACACCCTCCAGGCGTCTTCCTCAGAGTCCTAAAATCCACATATTCAAAACTGAACCCTAATATGACCCTGACTATATTCCTTACTCTCACTTATCTTTTTCACTTGGGTATCCTGTCTCATCTACCTGTGCCAGAAACAAAACAGATCCAGGTCTTACTGATGGGTCACTAAGCCCCGCCAGTGTTCTTTCTCAGATTTCTGCCCGTATGTGCACTGATGCTGAATACCAGATCCTCGTTTTGTCCCCAAACTGTCCCAGTAGACTCTCACCTACTTTTCCTGTTTCCTGTTATCTCCTGTTGATCCCGCCTCCAGTCCTTTGGAAAAATATTTCTAAATCTCATGCAGATTGTGTCTGTCCTTGTCACTGATTTCTGTGGACTATATGATCGAGTCTCAATTTGTGGTAGAGTCTAAAGGCCCTTTACAATGTGGCTGAGTGCGCTGGTGCAACCGTGTCTCCCACAACCTGCACTGCTCCTCAGGCTGTGCCTTACACCCAGAATGTTCCCACACTGTCGTGCCTCTTCCACTTCTACGCCTGTCTACCCGGAGCCACACTGACCTCTGTGTCTGAGTCGTGCCCTTCTGTTCATCGTGTCGCCTGAATGGAGAAGCTGCTTCTTCTAAATTTTACCCCAATCCCTTTTCCCCACGATTTTGCTACTTCATTCTTAGAGCTTCCTCAGACAGGTTCCCACGACAGTACCCGTCCCCAGGGTCTACCACAGTGTGGGGCTGACAGCTACACCAAAGAATCAGAACTGCGACTCGCAGGTTTGAAACTCGACCCACCTAAAATCGAGTGGCCATCCCAAGAACCTAAGCGACTCATCCTAGGGGCTGTCAGCTCTCAGCAGGTGATGAGGGAAATAAAGCGAAGATCATCCAGAGCGTCCACCTTGAGATCAGGAGGGACAGATTCCAACTTGTGATCAAGAGAAGATCTAAACAGATCCCAAGGAGGCGAGGGACTAAGAAGGAGCAGGTCTGGGAGCGACCCACAGCCGGCGTTCCTGCCCGAATGCACACTGAGGTCAGAGGGCGTGGGAAGCTGTGCACCACTGAAAGGACAATGGCTTTGTCCAGTCCATGGACTGGGAACTTCTGAAATCGTGAGCCAGGATAAACCTCCCTTCCTTGGAGGCCATAGCAGCTTTTGCGCTGCTTTGAGGAGAAGGACGGTAGATCTGCTTTGCTCATGGGTGTTACCTGCAACCACTGGGTTTGGGTGAATGCACGAGCGTTACGCTTCGGATCTTGAATGCTCCTCAGAACTCTCATGCACCCAGAGGTGGGGCTTTGGGAAGGTGATTGGCTCATGGGCACCGTGGACCCACTCATCGTCATGACTCCCCATCATCTGTGGATTCCCTCGCTAGTGAGTTCAGTAGCTGAGTGAGCTCTCAGGGGACGAGGCCTACTTGGAGGTGGGTCACCGGGCTCTGACCCGGAAGGGCGCAGCTCCCTCTCCTGCTCCGCTCTGCGCTCTCTGCGCTCTCTGGAGGGAGCAGCTCCTCCCCGCGGCCTTTCCCCCCACCACCACTTCCGCAAGGGAGCCAGCCACGGACTGGAACTTCTGAAATCGTGAGCCGGAGTAACCCTCCCTTCCTGTCAATGTGGGTGTCAGGTGTTTTGTCCCAGTGACGAGACAGTGACTAAGACGGGGCCAGAGCAGAGACACGGGGAGCCGGCAGCAGCCCTGGAAGCAGAACAGAGAAGGGGTTGAATTCTGGCAAAATTTGGTTCCAGAAGATTAAAAATACTTTTGTGAATAATTTGGGATTTTTCCATCCTTGAGATATAAGCTCAGGAAATTTTCTAGCTCTGACCTACACAAGATATTTAGAAGTTTTAATGTGTGCCAAGTGTCATAGGAAGACTAAAATATCTCTTCTTTTCCTGTCAGCTTCATTCTCTGTAATTACATTTTATGGTTTCATTTGTACATTTGATAGGGCTGTGCAATCAAACTATTCTATAATAATGCAGGTTAAAAAAAGGCTATTACCCATCCTACAGGATGATAGATATGCATAATTATATATCTGCAGGTATATGTAAATCCATGGAAGTGAGTTACATGCTACAGTGTGTACTGTAGTTGAATTACTAAATTTTCCTTCACAAGGAGAAATGGAAGCTAAACACAAAGGGACAAATCAAAGTCACTAAGCAAATATTGTAACTTATGTGCCATAGACAATGCTCTTCTTAGGTCCAAGTGGCCTTCAGTGATTCCACAAGTGTCTATGCGTCCTTATTTGCCCTCAGGTACTGTCCCAAATACTGGAGATAAAGAAATGAACAAGCCACAGTCTTGGGCTCCCAATTGCTGACAGTCTAGCGGAAGAGGCAAACCAACCTTACAGATTATGTATCACCCTCTCCAAGACTTCTTTCACTTCGCCTACTCCTGCAAACTGGTAGCTGCTGTAACTTTCCTACCCATCACCAGCTGGACAGCATCTCGGGTTTGAATTAATATGGTCCTTAGAAGCAAATTAAACAATAGGAACCCTTGCTGGCAGAAGGCATCACATTCTTTTTTAAATGGGTTCCTTCATTCTCAAAAAAAAGGTATACATTCTTCTAGTCTGTCTGACCTTGAACAGTTTACTTACCCCCAAGAGGGAAGTGGGAAAAATAAAACAAAATAAAACAAAAACTAATAATAAACACCACCTCTTAGAGACAGTCTAAGCTTCAATAAATACTAAACATTTGGCATGGAGCTCAGCCATTGAGATTACTTTTTAGAAAGCTCTTTGTACAACTCTCAGGTCTAGCCAATAACGAGGAAATTACCAAAAACTCCATTCTTATTCAAGTGGTTAAAAAACAACAGCATGCTATGAGAAAGCATTCCAAGGTATCTTTCTTGGTTCTGGCCCTTTAATATGAGTTATTTGAATGTTTCTGTCGTTTCTATGTAAAGAAATTTATTTGTGACATGTTGGATGCTCATATCACACGTTCGTGAGCATTTAGCTCTGTTCTTCAGCAATTCCTCCCTGAACTTAAGTTTTCTTAGTTTTCTCAGAGGGAATGTTTGGTGATGTCACATTTCTTAATCACCAAATGAAAATTCCAAATGTCAACAACAGGTCACTCTCCAGGTAAGAATATAGAACATAATAGTCGGGCAAATATAGCTGGGGCACCGGATGTTAGACCTGCTCTGCCCCTTGTACCTGTGATCTTGGACAAGTTACTGAAATTTCCAAAATCTGAGATCTTTACCTATTCAAATGGGACTGATGTGGAGATATTGTGAAGATGATGGAAAGACTAAGACCGTTCAACAAGAAGAGACCATCTAAGTCCTTGGTGTATGGGAGGTTGTATTGGTCAGTTTTCTCACTGCTCGTACAAAATACTTGACACCCACCTCTTCAAAGAAGAGAACCTTATTTTGGCTCATGTGTTCAGAGGTCAGCTGGCTCCGTGACAGGAAGGACACGGCAGAAGAGTAGGATGGAGGAAGCTGCTCGGTTCACAGTGGATCAGAAGCAGAGCACAGGAGATACCACTCTCCAGAGACCCACCTCCCGCTCGGCACCACCTCCTAACAGCACATTCGCTGTGAATGTCAGTGGACTAATCCACGAATGCACACAGCGCCCCTATGATGCAATCATCTCTGCAGGGGTCTCTTAATCCAGGCAGTTTGACAGTTAGGTTTAACCACCACAACAGTGTGCCATTCACTAAAACATCCATAGTCCATAAAACTAGTCCAGGAGCATCAGTGTTCACTTCTGGGCAAATTCACCATTTTAAAAGGTCTAGTAGGGCTGGGGATATAGCTCAGGGGCTGGGGATATAGCTCAGTGGAATAAGCGCCTGCCTAGCAAGCGCAGGGTCCTGAGTTCGATCCCCAGTACCGCAAAAATAAAAATAAAAAAAAAAATAAAAGGTCTAGTAAATTGGCCAAAGATCAAAATGTATACCTTTGGCCTTCTGGTAGGATGATCATGTCAATATTGAAAACTAACCCCCAAATGGTTTTCCAGAGCACTGGAGGCAGGCCCGTAAGTCCTGGAGCAACTGTCATGTTTGTGGAGATTTCCTGTGCTTGGAATGGGAGATCTAAGGCCCCAGTGATAAAATAAGCTACCACCTTCCTTTTCGTCAAAAGACAAGGTTGATAGGTATAAAATTAGTGATGCATGAATAAAAGATGCCAAGAGTCCCTTCCTGTATAAATTATAAGGAAGGTATTGCTGGCAAGATGTGGATCTTGCATAGCCATAAAAAAACATTTTTTAAATTCATATTCTGTTAACTCAGTTATTTAAAGTGAAAGTCTTATGCCAAGTTGCAAACTGAGTGAATATGCAAATTATATGCTTTTGCCAAATCTGCCCTTGAATTGGGGGGGGGGAGTGTCAAGGCTACTTCCAACAACAAGGAGGAGGGAATTGTGAGCTTCATTGCTTACACAAAATTATCCAGGTGTATTTTGCTGGAAGTGAAAGTACATGTAAATGGTTTCATACATTCCAGACCCTTTGAAGCTATAATTTTGGAGTAAAATTGTTAAGAGGGTCTGTTTCTCAGCATTGCTATTAGTATGGTAGTTTCTTTCCCCCACACTGGTGATATTCAATTATCTCACTGTGCTTTCTTCTGAAAAGACCCCAAAAATGGGAATTATTTAAAATATAGACAGAGGCTTATAGGGTTAGAAAATTAAGTTTGTAATTTCACATTTAACAAGGATCATTTTCTGACACATTTTAAATCAATGACTATAAGAAACAGCTCTATTTTGGAAGGTAGTGATCATTACCGTATGTTTTAAAACAGTTCTAAATATCATAATATAAAAGATGAGCAATATGTGGAAATATAAGATTTCAAAAAATGTGTTAAAAGATATGTCCTTTTATTTTTTTTACTCATCATTGGACTCATGATGACTCTACAATAAACAATTAGTGGCTTTCACAACTGGAGATGCGTATTTATCAATTCCATCCCTCGGTTTTCTCTTGCTTCCTTCTCTGTATTTCTCACCTTAAAAAGCAGGAGTGGGATCACCTCTGCACTTACACATGGCCATGGGGGCAAGTCACAGAAAGGGTATCCTGGAGTGGCGGAGGGACTGCAGGAACTGCACGTGGACTTCACTATGATAAGTCTGCACCACCTCCAGTCATAGCACAGACAGAAGGGCAGGTTGTGAAGAACAAAGTTTTCTAAACCTTTGCTAGGTTTTAATGATACCTTTGGCGATACCTCTGGGCATTCTCTCCAGGACAATCCACTTAAGAACTCTCAACTCTGCCTTCTGTCTCAGGGATTTCAAAGATCTTCTGCAGGCTCTAAATATAACATAAGAACCTTTGGAATAGAAACAAAATCCTTTGCAGAAAGTTAGTCTGGGAGAACAATATGCTTTTTAACTTACCATATGTAAGCAAGGAATTGTTAACACTGAATTTAAAAATATTGAGTGTTGATTAATTCAAGTAAAAGTAAAGTGATTTTATGTGGGGTCCTAGGAATTGCTATTCAGATGTGAGTTCAGATACCTCTAAAGCTGCGTTTAGAAGGAGGCACGGATACCAGGAACTTACATGGGCAAAGAGTTCCTACTTCATCACAGTGTCATTAAAATTGTTTAAAGTAAAACTCTGATGTTGGAAGGGAGGGTGGTATAAGCAATAGAAAATAAAACAGCATATGTAAGTAGATGAAAATGTCCATGAAGCCAGCGTCTGACAACTGCTGGATATGCATATTGATTCTCCAGACAGAGAGGATTATCTGGTCTTTCCAGCTGCCTGCGGTGATGCAGCGAAAGGGAGGAGGTAAACAGAGCGCACCACAGCAGCTTGAGACCGCAGAAGTCCTTCTTCCTTAATGGCTTTCCTACTCCATTTAGAAACATTCTCTTAATTGTGTTGCTTTCATAGTGATTTTCCTTTCATATTTACTTTTGGAGTGTAGAGGGGAATAATAGCTTCTAATACTGGCTTATTAGACTAAGGGACAAGGGGCTCTTGGAAACCATTAACACTTTATAGCTCCAGCTTGCAAATTCCTACCGAAGAGCAAGGATAATACTGAGCAAAGTAAAAATCACTGAGTGGGTCCATACCACATTCTAGGCTGAAGTGAGAGGTGCACTTGATCCCAGGAGTTCAGGCTCACCCTGGGGAACAGCTGAGATCCTGTCTTGGAGAAGGAGGAGGAGGAGAAGGAAGAGAAGGAGGAGGAGGGGCAAGAGGGAGTGGTATCGCAAAGCTGTAGGTGGAACCTAAAATCACTTCTGAAACCTGACTGTGAACCTTCAGATCTTCAACCTAACATGTCAGTCTAGCACCAGCTTGTTGACAGCTGCTTCTACATTGCCACACTGGAATTACACTTGTCTCATCATGACCAAAAAGGTCAATATTCAAGTTTATCTGAAGGAGCCATTTCACAAATAATACAGAGCCAATGAGGTAAAGCCCATCTTTACAAACCAGAAGTAGTTATAATTTCACTTTCTCGGTTATGTTTTTAATTGCCCTCCACTTCATTTCTCCCACTTAGATCATAAATTTTAAAATATTAAATACAAGGTGCCTTTAGTTGGCATTTTAGTGGATGCTTCATTTCTTCAAATCTGTCGACATGATCCAACACCAACAGAGTGAAAAAACAACCTATAGTGTAGGAAAAACTTTTAGCCAGTTGTCCCTCAAACAAAGGACTTCTATATAGAACATATAAAGAATTGAAAAAAACCAGACCTCCCCCAAATCAAAGACCTATTCCAAAAATAGGCATCTGAAATGAATACATACTTGTCAGATAAAGAAGTAGAAACAGGAATAAATATATGAAAAATGTTCAATATCACTGGTCATTCAACAGATGCAAATTCAATCAACACTGAGATTCCATCGCATTCCAGAAAGGATGGCTATTATCAAGAAATAAATCAGTAACAAATGCTAGTAGAGATGTGGGGAACCCTTCTCCACTGTTGGTGGGAGTGCAGACTGGTACAACCACTGTGGAAATCAGTGTGGAGATTCCTCAAGAACTAGGACTAGAGGTCCCATTTGACCCAGTTATTCCCTTTCTAAGTATCTTCCCAAAAGAATTAAATGCATACCATAGTGATATGTGCACACCCATGTTTATAGCAGTTTGTAATAGCTAAATCTTGGAAACAACCCAAATGCCTGTCAACAGATGAATGGATGAAAAAGATTTTTTTATACAATGAAGTACTACTTAGCCATAAAGAAGAATAAACTTGAGACATTTATAGATAAATGCATAGACCTTGAGACCATATTCTTAAATGAAATAAATCTGACACATGTGTAAATGTTGCATTGTTTCTCTGATGTGAGAAACTGAAAACATAAATAAGAACCAAAATGTATAATAGGTATTGTGAAATAGGAAGAAATTGTTCAAAAGGAGGGGAACAAGGGAAGAGGAATAGAAGGAAGGAAAAAGAGAAAACTGAGAAAAAAGGATAAAATGGAAACAAAGCTTTGTAAATAAGGAGAGGAAATGGGGTTGGAGGTAGAGGAGAGGAATGGAAAAAGAACAGGAATTAAAATGTATCATGTACAAGTACAAATTCCCTAATGAATATGTCATTATGTCCTGAAAGAGGAAATAAACTGAAAGGTACAATAATATTGTGAAAGGGAAAGAAACTGCTTAATTGGAAAGAACAACCTGGAAGAGGGAAAGGAGAAAAGAAAGAAGGAAGGGAAATATACACATGCATGCACGCACGAGATAGCTAAAATAAATGACTACTAATTTCTCTTGGTTTTATTGAAAGGAACAGTTAATGTTTAATTGTTTGATCAATCTTGCATCCCTGTATCTGATAACCTGAGCAACTACTCTGAAGATAGCAATAAATAATACAACAACCATTGTAGATTTCTTATCATCTTGTTCTGAAAATCTGTATCGCTTTTATAGTTTTTGTGTTGTTTTGCTTTTGTCTTTGTTTCTGTTATTTTGTTCTTGTTCTTTTCTCTTTAAAATAAAATTTAAAAAATAAATGATACCAATAAACTTAATAATGATGTGATGAGGGAAGGAAAAGAGAAAGAAGGGGGGAAATCACACACACAAGATAGCTAAGATAATTTTACTACTAATTTCTATTAGCTCATTGAAAGTAATAGTGCTTAGAATGTTTGATCAATTTCTCATGCCTATGTCTGATAATCTGAGCAACTACTTCAAAGGTAACAATGTGCAGTATAATAACCACTGTTAATTTCCTATCACCTTGTTTTGAAATTCTGTATCATTTTTATTTTTGTATTCTCTTTAAAATAAAAAAATTTAAAAATAAAATTACAAGAGGTGTAAAAAAATAAATCTTTGGATTTAAGACTTGTTATGGTTTATACATATCAACTTGGGGAGTCTAGAGGTTTGGCTGAGTGACTCAGCAGGAAGCCAGGGTGCTTACTTTGTACACATCCTGAGCCTGTGGAAGAGGAGGGCATGGAGACTGTGTGAGAGCTACACACCCCCTGGGTGGGGGTCGGCTGTTTACAATGTAAGGGAAAGAAGAGGCTGCTTGCAGCCATTCCCCTCTTTTGCTCTTGTGGTTTTGCTGTGCTCTGCCACCATGAACATTCGCCCTCTGCCATGTGCCACTCTGCCTCTGAGCCAGCCAAGTATGGACTGAAACCTCCACAAACTGTAAGCTAAATAAACCTTTCCTTCCTTCATTTTGAGCGTTGAGTATTTTGTCTCAGCAACAAGAGAAAAATAACCAAGACAAGACTCTAAAGGAAAGTACAAAAAATTCTTTAATTCTGCTTAATACTTATTTCTGGGAAAACTCAGAGATATTGCAGTTCTGCAATAATCATCTACAATAAAAGCAAAAAAGAAAAGAAGGCTACTGATCAATTTACCTTGAGATGAGAAGATTTTCTTGGATTAAGTGGGGAGGAAGCATAGGCAAAGATCTCTAGAAGTGAAACATGGAAGTAGAAGACAAAGCAGCAGAGAGAGGCCACCGTGCAAAGGGTTCGGTCTGACATCTCTTGGAAAGGCAAGCAAACGGGTCCTTCCTGGAATCCTCAAAGAGGAATGCAACACTAATGACTCCTGAGTTTAAATCCAGGAATGCTCATCTTGGCTATTGTTATGGCTTGTGTCTAGATGTCCTTCCGAAGCCTCATGCAGTTATAGGTGAGGGTTTGGAGAGGCGGCTGGATCCAGAGTGTGTGACAGTGGGATTGATTCATGGTGCAATGCTAGGATCAAGGTCACTGGGATTAAGGGTGTGAGTACTACATGCCCTAAGTAACCCAGATAAAATGTAAGGGGCAGAAAGCCACTGTTAAGGTCCCTCCCTTGTTGCTTTGCTACCTTGAAGGTGCCAGGAACTATCCTCTGTGATGTCTGTCTGTTGTACCACCCCCAGCCTTGGAGCCAATCAATTATGCACTGAAATCTCTATAAACTGTGAGCTAAATAAAGTTTTCCCCTCTAATTTTGGGTATCAGGTATTTTGTCTCAGCAATAACAAAAGTAACTAAGACAGATTGTAACCTCCAGAGGATAATGGGTTTATGTTATTCTAAGGCACTATGATTGTGCTAATTTGTTATACTAGCAATAGAAAACTAATGCAGATTTAGAAAAAAGAGTTAGTATATTAAATGAATACTAGAATATTAAAAATATGTACTCTTAGAATTTTCAATGCCAAATGTGCTTTAAATTCATTTTAGAGGTTGAAAATAAGCTACCTCTGATGATTTAAACTCCCAGATTCTTTTATGGTAAACATCTTTAAAACTTACAAACTCAGTAAATATGAAAGTTAGGATTGTTTGTTGCCCCTTTAGTATGTCTCACATCATTTTTCATTGTCACAAATTTCTACATTTTCTAGATATCTGGGGAGAAATTGTGTAGTGAAAGAACATGGTAACTAATTTCATTTTCCTCCCTAGTTTCTTCATGTATCAAAGTGGAAGTAACATTCTATTCATCGAATTAATTAGATTAACAAAGTTATGTATGAGAAACATGAACTAAGCACCCTAGAGTAATAGCATTGAGAGTAACAAAGAGATGCTGAACAACAGAAAGGACAGAGCTCTGATTCTTGTCGGGTGGAAAAACTCTCCAGGATTTCTTTGTTAATCCTTTGCTTTACTGATAGATTTTTATTATAGAAAAGAAGCACAATTTTGCCCTAAAGGTAAACTTCCAAATTAAAGGTTGCATGTAATGTGGGGACATAGAACACTTCCCAAATGACAAAAGCCATTCTCCTGAGGTCATCCAGAAATTGTACTTTTAACTTCTTCTATAGCAACACAGCAGAAAAATAGAGATGGCTTCAGCTGCTAATTAGACACAAGCTTATTTCTGCATGTTTCTTGGAATATGCAGTCACAACATTCTAAGTCAGGGGACCTTCCAATTGTTGATAGCAAGAGGTTAACCCTTTGAATAAAAAAATGCAGCAGCACAAGCATTTTTTAGCAAACATCTGAATATCAAGGAAAACAGCTTTTGCCAAAATGAAATAAAGAAATGTCAGGATTCAAAGCCATGTGTATTTCAAATAAAGCTTGTCCTTGAATGTGTAACATTTGTTCGAACACCTTTATTCAGACAAAGAAGTCATTGTCTTCAAGCGAAGACATGGTGTCACGTTACCTCCAGTGCTGTGTCTTCATGTTAGTTTATTTTCAGATGTGTCCACAGAAGCTGCCTCTTCCCGGGTGACTGATTCCAAAGCCAAGTGAAATGTTGGCTTTAGGATGAAAAATCTGAGATAATAATTTATGAGTTATGCCCTCACTTCAGCCTACAGAATTAATTCATGGGGCACAGGATATTAAAAATTCCTATATTAAATTAATAAACACTCTTCACAGAGCTTGCTTCCACTTGATGCATATTTGCTTTTATGTTCTTAGAGATCCCGTAAGTCCACTTAGGAATCTGTTGGGGTCCTTGGAAGGCTTCTTTCAGGCCAGGCCAGAAGGCTTTCTTCAAGAGCTAAGACTTGAAAGTGTTACAAAACAGAGCCCAAGGAGCCACCCACCCCGCTGAAAAGGGACTCAACCCAGACAGGTTCTTGACCCATCACCACAGAAAAGCCTTTCAGGGTGCATCAGTGGGAGGCAGAGCCTGACTTTTTAGGCAGAGATGGAGGGTAAGAGAAAATGGGAAGGGAACTGAGAAGCTTGAGGAGCTGACAGAGTCAGTTCTGATGGAAAGGATCACACTGCCCCATGAACAAAGGAACAAGGTCAATCTCCGCCTAGCTGCTGAGGTGGGCTGCAGTCTGGGTGATCATGGTCTCAGTTTTGGTTTCCTAAGGTGATTCTCAAAGAGATTTTATCGAGTGGAGGCAACATAGTCTCCATGGAATGACTGCTTCTTTGGGGGGTGGTTTTGCAGATTCTGCTGAAATCCAAGGTGATTACAGATTTAGGGAAATGACTAGAGACCCTCAGGCAATAACTGGCAGTTGAATGTCCTTGTAGAACTGTTATCTTGCTGTCCTGAGCCTTAGTGGGTAGGAGAGAGATAGTTAAGGTAAATTTTGCGCTAATCAACCTTGTATTACCAGTATTTAGGCAGACACTCCCTAAGTAACTACCATTCTTAGATGCAAGGGTAAGCCAGTATCTGACCCGACATTTTAAAGTAATAAAAAAGATACAAAATGAAGGCAAACTATCAAGATCTATTCTGCTGTTAGTTACCAGTTGGGCATCTCGGCCCAAGTGAGGAGCCATTCTTTTTATTAAAAGCAGCTTTTAACTCCCAAATATTTCAGAAAACAAACAAAATTGTGATTGTCCTAAGGAACAGGTTCATGGCTCAGGAGCGTGTCTGTCCTGTTTCTCTGCGATGGTCCCCAGCAGCTTTATTTTCTCATCTAGCTTATTCTTGAAGACAGGATGGCCAGGATATCTTCAGCTTAATGATACATTTGGTTTTCAAGGTCTGTAAGATTAGGAGGAGAAGCAGGAGAGGAGGGGCACATATACTGTTAGCGAGTAACGGGTCCAGAGTAAGGCCTGAAGGGCACTGACTCTTTGTCCCCATGGTGGTTTCTGACTGTCTCACAAGCACGTTATCCTCTTTTGCAGCCTTGAGCCTAGGTGTCCTAACTGCTCACACTAGGGACACTCAAAACCCTTCAGCCCAGTAGATCCTCCTGCTCCAATACTCCATAGTTAGATCAGGCTGGAACCTCAATTTCAAGGGCAGAATGGGAGCAACTAAAATTTTTAGGGTTTCCAGAACCTGAGCTTAGAGTGGGAAACACCTAATGCTGCCCCTTCCCCCTGCCTATACTGGGCTACAATTCAGGGATCAGACATTCTTTACTCTGGGAAATTGAAGATTTCCCCAGAGTCTCTCTTCCTGGAAAGCAGAATGAGTATATCTTAGGAGTTACATTCTCCATTATGAGTTTCTAAATTCACTGCAGATTTTTCACCAGCATGTTTGGTCATAAAGCATGTGACACAATCACAGCTGTGATGTGGTGTCCTTCACACGGTGGAGCAAATTGTCTCTGGGTCTCGGCTCACACTCTGAATCCCAATTAGCCATCTCAGAATCTCATAACAAAATGTCTCTTGTTAGTTTCCTCAGTTATACTCTAGCGCAAATATTCTGTAAGACAACTGTGAGATTCAGCAAAGAGAAAATTGTGGTGAGAACTCACTGCAACCTTCAGAAATGAACTGTTAGGACTCAAAATAGAACCCCTTTGCCAGAGAAGCTGGGTGCAGCTTCTACAAAAAAGCCTTGCTTCCCTGCAGCACATACCCCAGGTGTGCTGCTAGCTTGCCACTAACTGGCTGATTTCTCTTTAGAGGCATTAGATTGGCATAAATTTCACAGTTGATGGCACTAGAAGTTCCTTCCTGGCACAATACAGATGGATGACACTTATATCTTGGATGTTATTAGAAGGAGCCTGTAAGAAAAGGATCAATAGAACCCAAGTTGGCAATCCGTGAAGACTGGTGTTAGGGAATCACAAAAGAAGTAGCAAGAATCTATGATTTAAATGGCAGCATAAATTGAAAACTGCTTTCAACTGGAGAGGGTTGTGTCCGACATTGTTTCAAAAGCACAGTATTGCTAAACTTGAATTTCATCTGATTAAAGAAAGGCTGCCTGTGATGATTCTATTGTGTTAGGTGCCAGACTGATTCATCAGCACAACCCAGGAAGTGTTTTCAGAATGATATTCCAGAGCGTTGGAGTTTGTTTCCTGTTATAGACTTTCTTTACATAGTTCTGTGAGTTTTGCCCCCTGGGAAGAAGTGTCAGGAGGCTCTCTCTCTCTTCAGGATGTGTAGCAGCCTCACTAGATACTCCATTAGGTTAACACCACACTCTGTCCCTGGCTTAGATGGGACTCTAAAAACCTTGCTCACAAATGAAGAAGTTCCCACACAGGGTCTTGAGCAGAGTTTCTTATGAAACCACCATGGGAAATCCCATGGTGGGAAACCCTTAGACACAGTGGAGTGAACCTGTCTCTAGATCATACCAGAGAAAGCAATCTCCAAAGCATACACCATCACATGCTAGACCCAGTTCTGTCCACTATAAGGTCCAGATTCAAGGAACTCAACATCCAAACCTGCCACCATCCTACCCCTTCAAGCAGTGGTAGGTGCAGAGGGTACCATCTGGGTTCAGGTCCCCTTTTCAGCCGTGGATATTCAACAATGCAAAGAGGAACTGGATAAATTCTCTGTGGACTCTGAGGAGCTTACTAATGGGTTCCATGCCCTGAAAGTGGCTTTTAGTATGACCTAGTGAGATGTTCAGTTACCCTGGTTTCTTGCTGCACAGCCATAGAGAGAGGATTATCAAAGATTCGAGACAGGTCAATCGTGAAGTGTTTGTGGTCACATCCAATGGTAATCAGTCAACTGATGAGTTATTTAAGCCTTAAGAAAGGCCCAGGTGACATTTTAACACTAAGGGTGCAAAACCAAATTGAGGTTGTACCTCCAGGCCATCTCAGCAGCTGTGCACAAAGGCATGCTCAAGCCTGTAACTCACAACAAGCTCAGAAGTATAGAGTTCTGAGGACAATCCAGCAGCTTTCCCAGGTGAAGAGGCACTCTGTAAATATATTAATTTAAACCCAGAGTCTAGAGAGGGCCAAATTATCCTGGGATGGTATTTTATTATCCAGTCTGTTCCAGACAGAAGAAAACTCCAAAAATGCCAACAAAGCCCATAAGCTGGGATAAATCCATTGGTCGATGTGACTTTCATGGTCTTTAACAAGCAGGATAAAGACATGGACAAATGGGAGCTGAGTGAGGAGAAAAGGCAGGTTAACACCAGGCTGGCCCTAACGAACAAGGCTCATAGTAAAGCCCACAGCACCAGGTGGAACTGAGGTAACCCAAAGGGTGACGGAGTCAAATCTGGGTGCTTCAAGTGCAGTGCAGACCAGAGAGCCCCAATGGGCAAAGGAGCCCCTTCAAAGGCTGCCAAATCTTTGCCAGCCTTGTCAGATGAGGACCACAGCACCGAAGGAGAGACTGCTGTCATTCACAGGAAGGGGCGAGGTCGCCCACCACCATGGCCAGGGACGAATGCCCAGACAGTGACTGATGGTGCCCAAGGCAGCCTGTGTGGCCACCACACAAAGACATCCCCACCAACTGGCAAGAGCCTCAGGTAACTCGGGATGTCACAGAGAAGCAAATTACATTTGCTCCTGATTCTGGGGCAAATTATCACCCTGTTCCATTGTTATTGGCTCAAAGAAGTTCACTGATTGGCTTTCTTCTCCTTCACCCTCAACTGCTGGTTGGGAGATTCTCTTTTCCAAGGCACCTTCATAATCACACCAAAGTTCCCCATACCAGTAGTAGGAAAAGATCTGTTCTTCTTGCTCATGGACACTCTGTCATCCAAACTTCTGGAAACTCATGCTCTAGTTGCCAGGGACCCAGCCAACCCAGCTCCTTCAGGCCCAGTCCCTGTGCCAGGATTTCCTTGCCAAATACAATGCAATGGTTCTGGGGGAGGGGGGCTGTCAAGGCTGCCCTGGTAATCATTTAGTTCGAGGACTCAATTTATACCCTCACAAAAGTAGAGCACACTTAAAAGCGAGGCTAGGCTAGGGCCAAAGGCAATTATTTTAGCTATAGGGTTAGTGGTACAGTGTCAGTCCCCAAAGAACACATCCATTTTACAGGTAGTCAAGCCACTGGGAGACTATCGCCTAGTATAAAATCTCATAATCATCACAAGACAGTGGTACCTATTCACCCCACTAGTAGCAGGGCCATATACTCTCCTTGCACAGATCCCAGGAGACATTAACTGGTTCTCTGTCCTTGACATCAAGAATGCCTTCTGTTCTGCTCATGTAGACACTAAATCCCAATATTTGTTTGGCATGAAATGGGAAGATGGAGGAGATTTGCTGAGTCTTCTGGAGTCTAAATGGTAGTTGAAGGCTGCACACCCCATTATAATGTAACAGCAAAACCCTTACATGAGGTTACATGAGGAAACTAGGGGACCAGAGTATGAACCCTTGGGATAGACCCCAGCCACTCAAAAGGACTTGCAGGTCCTGGCATCAGGGATCTCAGATCTAACTTTTCTCTCTTCATGGCTGAGAAACATGGAATAGTCACTGGAGTACTAATCCTTTCTGGGCCAGGAAACCTTGCCAGCGGCCCACTTTTCTAAATGACTAGATGGACCACAATACTGGTCCAGCTGCCTATGAGCAATAGTCATCATAGCACTCTCAGTCCAGGAGACCTTAAGGTGACATTGAGACTATGCTCACAGCTCCAACCCCACACAAAGTGAAGTATCTGTTGGAACTCAAGGGGCATTTGTGGATGATTGGAGAAAGTCCCAGTAACTGCCAGGCAATTCTTATTGGAAATCTAGGCCAGGTATGGTGGCACACACCTGTAATCCCAGCACTCTGGAGGCTGAGGCAGGAGGATCATTGTGAGTTAGAGGCCAGCCTGGCCTACAAAGTGAGCCCAAGGCCAGCCTGAATTGCATAGCGATACCCTGTCTCAAAGAAGACAAAATAAAAAAAAAGAAAATCTAGACTTCTCTCCTCAGTCTTACATGGTTCTAAACCCAGCTACTTTCCTCCCAACTAACCAACAGATAGAACATAACTGTAAACAAATCATCACCCAGAATTATGCCAGACACCTCAATCTAAAGGACCAGCCATGGATGGAGATGGCAAACTCATGGCTGACTGATGGCAGCACTCTCATAAATAATGGCACTAGGAGGGCCAGGTATGCAGTAGTCAGCCTAAGCCAGGTCACTGAAGCAAGAGGACTCCCTCCTGTGACATCAACCAAAAAGGGAGAGGCTGTTGCCTTCACTCGGGCACTTTAATTTTCCCAGGAAAAGAGAGTGAACATGTATACTGACTCCAATCATGCCTTTCCAGTCCCACACGCACACACTGCCATCTGGAAAGAAAGAGAACTTTTGACTTGACACCAGTCACCCACAAAACATGGACCAGAGATCCTCAACCTCCCTGAGTCATTGAATCTCCCAAGCAAGGTAGCAGTTGTCCACTGCCAGGGACATCAAGTCCATTTGGACCCTGTCTCCCAATATAGTGGATTGATAACTGGTGGTCAGCTTATAACATCCAGCTGAACTGAGTAAGCATGGTGCTGCGTGTGGGAGGCCCCCCTGGGGATTGTTGCCAGCAGCATAAGAGGCAGAACAGAAGAAGGAAAAGTTACAGCTGTTGGGAGCTGAGAGAGCCTGTTGGAGCTGGTGGAAGCTGTTGGTCGTTTTGGAAGAGTTCGTGATGCTGGCTTTCCTGATGAACTTGGCTGTTTTCATTCTCCAAGGGGCTTGGAACCTCATTGGCCCTGAGAATGGAGCTTTGGTTCACTTTTGGGAAGCTCTGGTCCTCACTTTGAGCATCACTTCCTGGCTTCCATGGTGTGCTACTGGTCTTCTACAGAAGCTTGCTGCATTGGCTTCCCTGATGGAAACTCAGCCATCACTCAGATGGCTGTGGTACCCTTGAGGGGAGCTCTGGTTCTTCTGAGTTGCTTCCCAGCTGCAGTGCACATCCCTCAGCCTGCTAGTGCAGAGCCTTTATTCTGCTGGCACAGATTTCCTAGATTCCACCACTGACCTTTGGGCCTCCGCAGCAGATCTGTGAAAGAGGCCTGCATAAGGTATTGTCCATGGGAGGCATTGTTATGAGCTCTAGGTATTCAGCTGGACTCATGTGAGACACTGTCGCAGGATCCAGGCCCTCCCCCAGCTGGATTCCTTGGTCTAGTGTGCAGACAGATTTCCTGCACTCTCTTGTATATTGTTCTTTGGGTGACTGTTACAATCATATAAAGTATGTGTCCTGTATTAGGTTTGTTCCCTTGCAAAATAAGCCCCAAATCAACACACCCAGAATAATTCAAAAACATATTTGGCTGCCAAATAGGCTGCCCTTCAAAATAGCCCTGGCCCATAAATAACTCTCCCCATGGTTCCATTCCAAGATCTTGACTTGGAGCCTGAGTACTCGATAGAAGAGCTTCAAATGATTTGTGATAAGGGAGGAATCCAAAAGAGCCAGTGGTGCTATGTGAAACCCTTAATGTTCCTCCTCAATGAGCACAGTGGAAAGTCAGTAAGTCCCTAACGATACCTTCCACTAGGATAGGTCTTTACTGGTGCTATGGCACATGGGCTCTTTATAGGGTCTGGAGCCCATGACATTGTAACCTAGGTCTGTAAAGTGTGCCATCCATCCCCAGCGCCTGAACCAATACAAGGGTGAGGATCCTTCTCTGGGGAAAATTGGCAAATAGATTTCACCTACGTGCCTCTGTGTAAGGGGTATATGCATCTCTTGTGTGCACAGATACCTTTACTAGACAGATAGAGGCTTTCCCCACCAGATCAGAATGAACTTTGGAAGCACTGAAAGTCCTTAAGGATGTGATTCCTAGGTTATACAGAATGATGATGTGCCCATAAAAGGCTAGATGTCCTCCCAACATTTGGCTTCCTCCAAATCCAAACTTAATCTCAGCCTGTGGGAGTTGCTTTATAGGATACCTTTCCTGACATTTGACCTACTTACTGACACAGAGACTCCTAGGTCATCCAACACGTCACCCATCTGAGAACCTTCATGAATAAAGAAACAAGGTCCTTCCACTTCCAGGGACTAAAAATGACTGTCACCGCAAGGTCTACCAGGTTCTAGTCAAAACCTGGGAGGAGGGTAGGCTCCAGAACCAATCTGCCCCCAAATGGAAACCCTGTTATGGCTTGTGTCTCAATGATCCCCAAAGCCTGATATGGTCATAGGTAGGGCTTTTTAGAGGTGGCTAAGATTGATTCATGGTGCAGCGGTAGGATTAAGGGTGTTGGTATTAAGGATGTATGATTACTAAATTAGTCTGCTGTTTAGTTTGGCACCCGGCCTGAGCCAGGTCACCTAGAGAGAGTATAAAAGGAGCAGAAAGGAGCTGCTAGCACCACTTGCTGACTGCCTCTCCACAGCTGGCTGCCTCCTGCCTGCCTGCCCTCCTTTGCCACAGACCATTTCTCTGCCACGCTCCTCTGCCACGCCACCCTGCCTTGGACCCAGCCAACTATGGACTGACACCTCTACAAATTGCAAGCCAAATAAATCTTTCCTCCTTTAACTCTGGGTGTCAGGTATTTTGTGTCAGCAATGAGAAGGCCCTTATCCGACCTTCTTAACCCCACATTCTGCTATCAAGGTGCAGGAAATGGATAGTTGGATTCATCTTTCCAGGGGTAAGCCTCAAGCCACCTAAACCACCAGTAAAAGAAGATCCCAAACTTCACACACCTGTGAACCAGGGGATGGCCTTGAGTTTCTTTTCAGAAAGCACCAGCCAACATGCTGAGTCAAATAAGTAAAACATTTTGTTCTCTTAAATACAAAGGAAAATTCAGCCTGATCCTAGAAATAGGGTCCCTCCTCGCTATGCCCTTGCCTCCCATGACTCACTACTGAGATCCTTGTCTCAAGTTATAAAATGACCTCTTCTGCCTTAGTCTTATTTTTCTTGAGATTCACTTTGGTGGTTGAAAGATTGCCTTTACAGGAGATAATGAGCAGTGGTTAGTTGCACAAAACCTTAAATCTAATGCTGTCTTATTAAATTCTACCAATCCCAACTTAGCCAAATCCTATTGACTAGGTCTTTCCTCAACTTCCAGCCAATACATTACTGTGCTCATCTCTTCTCACTCTGGGATACTAAAAAGATGACTTGCCACCCCAAACATCAAGGAAGCGCTCCTTTTGATTAATCTCCTTAGATTGCCTGTCCTTAGGTAGTCAATGAAATGACCAGGGTAACCTCAACAGGAGTACTGCTACCCTCCTCACATCCTATCGAAACAGTCTTACTCAGATTTCTTCCATAGAATCACCTATCTGGGGACCAATATGCATTCACACATTGCTTAAGTCCCAGGTGTTCTTCTGTATAAAGAAGACTCAAGATCAGGGCCAAAGACAAGATTTGGGCACACTAAAAGACTCTTTTGCAGAGGACCAGGAATATCCAGGTAAACCATCAGCATCCTTTAAGCACCTGGTGTGGTTCCTGTAGAAGCCATCTCTGAACACACAGGGTTAGGACATGGGTTGAGGGGTCAGGATATTGCCAAGGGAGACCTTCCAATTGTGTTTCCATATTACCGTGGGAAGACTGTTCTCAGCCCATGACCAGCTGGTACCAGTTATGAAAACTTGACTGCACCACTGTTAGTGGATACCAAAAGAAATATTATACACTGGGAAAATAGGACCACCAAAGCTACTCCAGATACTTTTTATCAGCCCTTTCAGCCTTTGACTGGAGCTACACTGGCAGGGACCTTATTTGTCTGTGTAAATGAAAACAGTCATCTCACCCATAGGTTTCCCACTGAAAATAATTTCAGTCTTGAGACTCAGGGACTTTTCTTCCCATGGGACACTAATTCCTACTTGTTGTTCCCACAAACTAGACAATGACATGCAGCCTTGCGTTCTTGGCCCTGGAGATGATTATAGCACCTAATTACCAATTCCTTCCAGTTCCATTAGCCATCAAAACAAGAACCAAGTGAGTCATAGAACTCATTCCTCTCCTACTGGCTAAGGGCATAGCAGCTGAAGTTATCAAGGAACTGACAGTCAATGTAGACAAAATCACCCCAGGGCACTATCATCCTCCAGAATCAAATAGATTCACTTGCAAATGGGGGCTTTACAAAACCATGTGGGACTAGACCTTCTTTGTCAATCAGTCTGGAATAAAAAACGCTGCAGCACAAAAGCTAGCCAACTGTCTTTCTAGGATCTGCCAGGAACTATATGAGATCCTCTTAAAACAAATCTAGAACTGGACATCCTGGCTGCTTCCCTTGATTGGAACTTAACGGAGGCTTCCCATAGCCTTACTATTTGGACCATGCATCCTTCATCTCTCAGTCAAATTTGTTTCTTCTTATTTAACAGCTGTTAAGCTACCGATGATGACCCAACCCAAGGACCAAAACTCACCTTCACATCTAGAACTCATCAGTGAATTTTTGGAGGAGAATGACTGCCTTAGCCTCCTACATCAGACAGGGAGAGACTTCCATGGTCTCTGCACAAGTAGGACCAATGCCCTGTTCAGCAGGAAGTAGGTATAGAAGACAGACATTCCACCTTCAGCATCTCTTAAAGATTTTTGGAAACCAGTGCTCTCAGGGGTAAATAGTTTAGATGGTACAACTGGGTCTTTGGGGCCACTCCACTCCACTCACTGTCATTGCCTAGTTAAACTTTGCTGCTGTTTTCTTATCACCATATCTGATTCTTTGTCACGTACAAGATCCTAAGAAGTCGTCCAGGACCCCATCACTCAGGGTAACACTAGGACTTATTAGAGAACGCAACTCTAAGCGGTTTTTGAGGGTCATTCTGTTATCGTGGGTTATCGAGTCCAGGAACAGTTTCCCAGGTTTTTGCGCACAAACAACAAATGACACACAATAATGCGCTGGGAGTGAGCAAACCAATGCTGGCAAATGGTGTGAACACTAAGGGCACTGGGTATAGGGCGTTAAATGTTGAGCCTGCTGTAGATGCCTACCTTCACGGTCTTCCAGAGTATGACGGACAGCGTGATTGACAGGGTGCTGAGCCCTAGCAACTGTATCTATTGCACATGTCTTTTCCCATAATTCCCTCTGTGTAAGAGATGTATGCGCTGCCGCCCAGATATCCGAACTTTCCCTGAGCTCCAGGGGAAGAAAGGCTCCTGTAGGTCATGCAGGAGGGTCTGACACCGCATGCACGCATCCTGGATGGGAATTTTGGAATTTTCCAGGACAGGCTTGATGATTTTGTTTTCCATCTCTCACCGACTATAAGAAAGTAAGCCCTGAGGCCTGGGGGTGCGGGGAGCTGACCCTGAGGAATTGCTCAGGTTTTGGTGCGGGGGGGTGGAGTGTCCTCTACAGCAAACGGACAGGAGCACCCCCTACGCACCCCCATTGTGCTATCTATATTAATTCAAAGAACAGATATTTGCTCATCCTTCAAGGAAATAGTGGAACTATTCTTTTATGTTGTTTAATTTTAGTGTACTTTCTTCTTCCACATTCTTCCAGGCAACAGAACACTCCCATTTTCTGAGAAGAACCCCTTATATTGTCATTTTAACTCTGTGAGGTTTTCATGTACACGCGTGAAAAGGTCTCAGGCGCTTGGTACAAAGAGGCTCCTTGAATCACCTCAGGGTCTGAGCGTCGGATTTGTCCCATTAGCTCATGAGAGAGAGCACACTAGCTCAGACTGGTCCCTGGGGTCATTCCTTCCTGCACAAAGGCTGGCCCTTTTCCTAGGGGGCTTTCAGGTGTCCTCCACAAGGCACCTGCTCTCTCCCACTTTCGCCGAGCTCTCTGTTCTGCACCCAAACCCCATGGCAAAATGTCTGTTAAGCATCCACCGTGTGATGGCGGTGAGCTGTCAAAATGTACTGGTAGCGCTGAGCTTCAGGATGTTACCTCCAAGTGGTAGACATCAGTGTAAGGAAATGGTGGTACTAAGGATAATTCAAGCGCATGTCAGGTTTGCAGGACCAACAATCTCATCTAAACACTCATGCACGGACCTTGGCTCCCTTTCAGTCATCTGCCAGCTTATCACAGCTTGTTAGCACCTCGAGGGTGACACCGGAAGCCTGTCCCACCATTTCTGGGCACTCAGTGCTGTGTGCAGCCACAGAATTTCACATTGCTTCAAGGCTTTCTAAGATATAGAAAAAAGTTTCAAAAAGATTGTGTAGCCAGGTGTGGTGGTACATGCTTGTAATCCCAGCACTCTGGAGGCTGAGGCAGGAGGATCACTCTGAGTTTGAGACCAGCCTGGGCTACAAAGTGAGTCCAAGGCCAGCCTGAACTGCATAGTGAGACCCTGTCTCAAAAGACAAAAAAAAATTGTGTAATGTGGTTTAATTCTGATAATTCATACACCAGAACGATGCATTCTTCTGAGTTGTCTTTGACCTCCTTTGTAACACAGAGATCTAGAAATGGAAAAATTAAATGACTTTTGTCAAGATGGAACAAAAAAATCTATATGAGAATAGAAAGTATAGACACATTTTGATAGTCCTGATCAATATGTCAACTGAGATGCAGCTCTGCTTTTTTAAAGAGGCAAGAGACCAAAGATTTGGTCTGAAAAGAGAGTGAGGTTACTGCAAAGCTCTGGGCACTAGAAATAGCATACTTCTTGACACTTGTTCACCTTCAAAACATTTCATATTATGGCAATTTCTCCCTCAAGGGCATCTGAAATTATCTTCACAAATATTTGCTTAGAAGTTTTATGCCTCTCCACTTACAGTGAATGACAGGTATTTTGTCTCATATACCCCAAGCCCCAATGCATTAATTACACACAGTTTGACATAGCATAATTAATCATTACAGGTTATAGAAAGGAGAAAGAAAGGTGATTCTCAAATTATAAAATCATATCTATCCAAAAGAAGGTTCCGCTTTCATTTTCTTGGAAAACCTGCGTTGTGATTGGCCTCCCTCACACGAGGCATGATGGAGAAAACCCACCGGGAAGGCAGCCCAATAGGTTGTGCTCAGACAGAGACAGAAGCCACCAGCTCTGCATGGCCTGGGTCTCTCATGGAGTTATTGTCACATGGTGATGTTGAGGGTGGACACCGGCCAAGCCAGATGACTTTGGGTCATCATTCACCTGCTCACAGGATTCATCCCCTTACAGAAATACTTGTCTATGTGGAAGGGACACCTACCATAAAAGCCAATTTTTGATTGGTTCAGGGCACTACACCCACACCTGCTAGGCACAGGTTGGGGTATTTTAGTCTCAGCCCCACTGCAAGGGATCCTGATAAGAACCACTGTCTTGGTTATTTTTTCTCGATGCTGAGACAAAATACCCAACACCCAAAATGAAGGAAGAAAAAGTTTATTTACCTTACAGTTTGTGGAGGCTTCAGTCCATACCTGGCTGGTTCCGAGGCAGAGTGGCACAAGGCAGAGGGCAACAGTTCATGGCAGCAGAGCACAGCAAAAACCACAAGAGCAAAAGGGGAGAATGGCAACAAGCAGCCTCTTTCCTTCCCTTACATTCTAAACAGGCTGACCCCACCCAGGGGGCATGTAGCACTCACACAATCTCCACGCCCTCTTCCACAGGCTCAGGATGTACCAAAGTAAGCACCCTGGCTTCCTGCTGAATCACTCAGCCAAACCTCTAGACTCCCCAAGTTGACACAATGTATCAACCATAACAACCACTAAACAAGTTGTTGGTGGCCCCATCTTCTCTGCCGTGACAGTGGAAGTTGGCAAGGTCAACCACAGCTGGCCTGATGCTGAGGTCGAGGATGGAGGTACTCAGGTGTGCATAATTAAAGCAAAGACACACTTGGCGTGAGCCTGCAGCTCAGGCAGAAGAGCGTGCATCCAGGAGGCGTGCTTATCTAGGAGGTCAAACCGCAAATGCCAAAAGCACTTTGAGATCTATCTCATTTGAGTATTTTCACGAAACTGTGCTGAAGGACACATGATTCACTGTATGACCTATCAACAGATGCCCCAGAAAGTCCAAGGGGTGCCCCCATCCCAAGACTGATTTCAACTTTATCATTTCCGTCTTCGCTGATCTTTCCTCTTGCACAGGCAATCTGACCCCCTTCCTTTCCCCCACATACTGAGTGATGCAGAGCGTGGGTGTGAGGCTTGGAATTCCTCAGATCCTGAAGACAAGGGCCATGGAGTCATAGTGTTGCAGTAAACTGGAGCTGGCCTTGGATTGTAAGCAGCTTGGTTCTCTATTTCTGTTCTTTGGTGTGAGAATGGAAATTTCTATCTGCTATTTAGAATAAGCACCTGCCTGGCAAGTGCGAGGTCCTGAGTTCAATCCCTGGTACCGCAAAAAAAAAAAAAAAGAATTTTGGGACTTCCGGGAAGATGGCGACCAGGTGAGCAGCAAAGGAGAGATCCTCCTTGATAAACACCACCAGCTTGAGACAGACTTGGCGAGCGTGAATGCCGGGACCTTGGCTGGGAAGTTCAAACTGAACGTGTTTCTCTGAGCTGCCTGGGGAGACGCAGTAGGGCGGCCCAAATTGCCGTGGCGAGACGCGGGAAAGCCCTGAACACTGGGCACCAGAGACCCTCCGCGCGGGGAGGTGGCTTGGCTGGGTCCGAGCGCCCTGGGGTCACAGGCAGCTCCATCCCTCCTGCCTCCCGAACCAGCACAGCTTGCCAGCAACTCCCATCAGAAATCTGCTTTTTAGCAGCGGCAATGCGGGGCGGTCTCAGATCTCGCGCGCATCAGGCAGGCTACGCAGCCAAGGCCCTCAGCGGCCTGCAGTCCCCGGCCGAGGTGGCGCGAGGAGCACAGAGGAGCGGAGCATCCCGCTCCCTCCCCCAGACCCGGAGAGCGCGAGGAAACAGAAGTGGCGGGGAGCTGCGGATCGCGAGCATAGCACAAAAAACTGGCACTTTGGAACCTTCCTGCCTGCAGGGACTCCGAAAACTAGTGAGCTATCTGCGCTCACGACCGGATCACCGAGTGGGGGAGGGGACCCATCCCTATACCTGCAGGGAACCCTGGGAGGGTGGGGGAGCGGTCTTACACACCCCACCCAGGTCTCTCCGTAGGGAGTAGCAAAGCAGCATCTGAACAGCCTTTTAAGTGGAATTCTCAGCAGAAAGCTTAAGGGACATTCTCCCGAAGAGAAGGAGTCATTGGAGCAGCCTCTGCAGCAGACCTTTGCCTGGTGAACTGCCTGGGTAATTTATTGCTCAATATTTTGAATCTGATACCCAAAAATGGGAAGACAGAAGAACAAAACGCAGTCTCAGAACTCAGCCCCACCCAGAACAAGTCCTGAATGTGAGGAAACAGGGAAACTAAGAAGCCACATACCTGCAAGTTATGAAATGATTGCATCTGAAATGAAACAACTCCAACAGGACATAAAAGAGCTTAAAGCAGACATAAGCCACATACCTGCAATGATCTCTCAGACAAAAAATGAACTGAAAACTATAATGGAAGAAATGTTCCATACACATAGAGAAGAAATAGATAAAAGATTAGAAGAAAATCGGAAACAAATGGAAACGTTAAAAGACCCATTTAGGAATGAATTACCAAGAATGAAACAGGTCCAAAGAGATTGCCAGGATTTGAAATCTTCCATGGAAAGCTTGCAAAACCACTTAAATGAAACCGAAGATAGAATTTCAGACCATGAAGACAGCATGGCAGCTTATGAGCGTGAAAGGAAGGATCTCATAAAATTATCAAAGACAGAAGAAAAATCAATCCAACAGCTGCAAGATGAGGCAAACCGCAATAATATTCGAGTAATAGGAGTGAAACAGCAGAAGACCACACAAACGATATAAAAAGAATAGTTGCTGAAATAATAGCAGAAAATTTCCCAAACAAGGTAAAAGATACTGAGGTACAGTTAATCAAGGCATATAGAACTCCAACGATCCATAACCCAAAGAAAAACACACACAGATGTATAATAGTCAAGATCCCAGATATCCAGCAAAAGAACACAATATTAAAAGCTGCTAGAGAAATGAAACAGATCACCTATAAAGGAAAGCCCATCAGAATCACAGCAGACTTCTCAACGGAAACCATGAAATCAAGAAGAGCTTGGAGTGAGATATTACAGATTCTGAGACAAAACAACTTCCAACCCAGACTGATGTATCCTGCAAAACTATCCCTCAAATTCAATGGAGAAATAAAATATTTCCATGACAAAGAACAACTGAAGAACTTCATGAGTGCCAAACCAGCATTGCAAAAAGCACTAAAAGATATTCTAGACAGAGAAAAAAGAGACCACAATCCCAAGAACAACAATAGAAATAACTCCCTAAACAGAACAAGTAATTAAACAGTCAGCAAAAGAAGGAAAACAACAACAATAACATGACTAGAATAAGCCCACATATAACCATTAATGTAAATGGCCTCAATTCAAAAGTCAAAAGGAAAAGATTGGAAGAGTGGATTAAGGAACACAATCCAACAATATGCTGTATACAGGAAACACATTTTACTCAAAAGGAAATCCACAGGTTGAAAGTTAAAGGTTGGAAAACAATTCTCCATGCAACAGGTCCCCAGAAAAAAGCAGGGGTAGCTATTATGTTTGCAAACAATGTAAACTTCAAAC
>PVLD010008628.1:0-22642 GCA_004027595.1 Dinomys branickii
ATTCTTCCTTTCACGCTCATAAGCTGCCATGCTGTCTTCAAGTTCTGAAATTCTATCTTCGGTTTCATTTAAACGGTTTTTCATGCTTTCAGCGTTAGTTTTCAAATCCTGGAATTCTCTTTGGACCTGTTTCATTATTGGTAATTCATTCCTAAATTGCTCTTGTAACGTTTCCATTTGTTTCCTATTTTCTTCTAGTATTTTTGTCTATTTCTTGTCTGTGTGAATGGAACATTTCTTCCATCATTGTTTTCAGCTCGTTTTTTGTCTGAGAAATCATTGCGGGTATGTGGGTTATTTCTGCTTTGAGCTCTTTCATGGCCTGTTAGAGTTGTTTTATTTCGGATGCAATCGTTTCATAACTTGAAGTTATGAGGCTTCCTGGTTCACCTGTATCTTCACATTCAAAACTTGTTCTGGGTGGGGTTGAGTTTTGAGACTGCATTTTGTTCCTCTGTTTTCCCATTTTTGGGTATCAGATTCAAACTGTGGAGCTATAAATTCCACAGACAGTCCAGCAGGCAAAGGTCTGTTGCAGAAGCTGCTCCAATGGTTACTTCTCTTTGGGAGAATGTCCCTTAAGCTGTCTGCTGAGATTTCCGCTTCTACTCCCTACCCCAAGACCTGGCCGGGGCGAATAAACAGCTCGCCACCCCAGGATTCTTGCAGATAGACCACTCAGGTGTTCCTCCCTGGGTGGAGCTCCTTCCCCCCTCACAAATCCCGTTGGGGCGCCTAAGTAGGTCTTCCCACCCGGGAGATCCCACAGTCCTTAAAGCTGCTTTGATGTCTCTCGCTGGGCTGAGCTTCTTCCCGATTCAGGAAAAACTGGTTAGAGCGCACACTTAACTCACCCTGTGATCGTGCAGACAGGAGTGCCGTTCAGATGTTTTTCCCTGGATGGAGATTTTCCCCGACTCAGAAATCCCGCCGGTTGGTCGCTGTTGCTCCAGTTCATGCAGCGCTGGCTGCGGGGGTGGGGTTCTGAGCGGGATCCCGGAGCACTGCCAGGTTTGGCGCAGTTTGTCCCAGTAGCGCGTTCTCTGTCAGGTTCAGGAGCTGAAGCCGTTCTTCCCTCCGCACTCGCTCTCTCGGCTGGTCGTCTTCTTCCCGGAAGTCCTCGTTTTTGTCTTCATATTGCTATATTTCATTGTTTGGGTGGTAATCCTCTGGGAGGTTCTCTCTCTGCTGCCTACCTGGTTGCCATCTTCCCGGAAGTCCTCTGTTGGTCAGCGTTGTAGTTAGATTTAGAATAACTTCCGGGAGTCTCATGTGTTCAGAAGTGGGCTTTTTGAGGGTGATTGAACCATGGGGACAGTATATTGATCTGAATATTACTATTAATCCCCTGAATTCATTGCCAAATGTGCTGAGGGGAGGTGGGCCTGGTTGGAGGAGGTGCTCCCTGGGGGCGCCTGTGGGGTTTACCTCCCTTCCCAGCCCCTCCCTTCTCTCTGTGCCTCCTGGCTGACGTTAGGTTACCTAGGCGGCTTTTTCCTCCACCAGGCCTGTCCATCACATTTCTGCCTTGGACTTGACCAACCACAGAGGGAAACTGTGAGGTAAGATAAACCTCTCTTCTCTTAAGCTTTGGGTGTCAAATGCTTTGTCCCAGCATCAGGAAAGTGACTAACACAGCCACTAATACATTTTGATTTTTTTTTTTTTTCGCGGTACTGGGGATCAAACTCAGGACCCTGCGCTTGCAAGGCAAGCGCTTATTCCACTGAGCTATGTCCCCAGCCACAGCCACTAATACAGATAAGAATAGCTGCTAAACTCACTAGGGTCTGTGCAGGCCACAGTGTTGGCATCACCAGAGGCTGGATGAACACCTCAAACCTTGTGTGCCGACTGTACATTTTAATAAGCTCCATCGATGGCTGGAGAGGACGTAGTTCTGAGAAACCTGGACAGAAGCCACCCTCCCATCTTCTCAGCCCAGGCGCAGCTGTCCTTTCTAGAAGACTCACCCATCTGTCTTCTGTAGGAAGGTGAACCTGTTCTCTCTGCCATAGCCTGGCTCAGAGCTGCAGAGGACCTGAACACTAAGAAGACAAGGTGTAAATGGACTGCAGTAGAAGCCTGAGGTACACTAACCACACCAGGCATAGGAAGCAGTCTCTGGGTACAAGGAAGGTTAAGGTGTTTAAGCTAGGAAACCTTGCTGGGGGTAGAAGAGGGTGGTGACTAAGAACCACAGTTTACATCTGGTGCATTATTCTTCTTTCCTCTATTTTGCAGATAAGGAAATCAGAGCTAGGAGAGTTAGGGAAGGGGAAGGCCAGGGCTCTGGTCTTGCAGGTGCACTGTGACCACCATGGATATAGTTTGGCAAACTAGAGGACAGAAAGATAGCTTGGTGCGGAGGACCAGAGCAAATCTACTCAAAATGCTTAGAACTTCTAGAGAGCCAACGTTCTGCTATTCAAGAAAGATCAGAAAAGGAACCCCACACGCATGTGCCACTCACACATCTCACATGCATGTCACTCAGCTCAGCGGGGCCGGTGCCTTTGGTTATGGGTGCTGGTGTCCGACATATTATATACCTTCTCTTCCTGCCTCAAACTGCTGGGGCCCTTCCCCTAGCTCACCTCAATTCCTCAGTGCACGACTTCTAAGTGTCTCCTTGCCTAGGAGATGAGAATGTGAAAGCCTCAACTCTCATTTGTGATAAACTTGCACTTGAGGGTGTGGGGGCTCTAGATGCTGAGAAGAGACAGTATGACCTCATGGATTTGGAGCAAAAACTGCAAAATGTTCTCTCTTTCTTAAGACTCTTCTCTTCCATGACATCTTTACCTACATTTCCTGCTTCTCCTTGGCCAGCTTGGTGGCCTCAAGCTGCCACTCCAAACTCATCTCACCTTGCCACCTTTCTCACTCCCTAGGCCTCACATACCAGCCTCCTCACTGCCCCTGCAGTATGCCAAGCTCTGAGCGGCCTCTGGGACCTCCAGCCTACTGTTCTTCATGTCCGCATGCCTTCTGTGTGGTTACCTCCTTCCAACCCTTTGGGTATATTGTAAATGTGACTTCTGAGAGCCTATTCTCAAACACTTTATTTCCTTTTATCTCTATCTCATCATGTTTTTTATTTTAAATTTGAAAGATTTGTCAGAAGCTAACGTTACTTATTTGCTCGTATTCTATCTCCTCCACTAGGCTTCTTGAGATAGGCAGTATAGTAATGCCTTGGTTTGTGAATGCTGCTATTTGCAAACAGTTTTGTTCTCACACTCATTAGTGACAAACTCCATACCAGGTGACAAATACAATTGCAGTCAAGTTCCCTATGCAAACACTAATGTATACATCTTTCCCAAAATCAAAACAAATTGAGTTCATGAACCGAGGCACCATATGAGCTTCAGTGTCTCTTATGTCTACTGTGTGTAAAATCAGCTTATTAATTTTTAACTATACAAATGAATACACTAATGAACATATAAGATGCAGATATAGACTGCAGAATATTTATCCAATGTAGAGTAGAATAAGAAAGCTATTACACTTGTCTGTTAATATTTAAAGGGAAGAAATCAGATATTTCCTTTAGGCTACTTCACCTCCAGGAGATGGAACAGAGTAAGAACCAGAAGCAGGAGAGGTTAGTTAATGGTATAATTTATCTCATCTTTTTTTTTTTTTTTGGCAGTACTGGGGATCGAACTCAGGACCCTGCGCTTGCTAGGCAGGCACTTATTCCACTGAGCTATATCCCCAGCCCAATGGTATAATTTAAGGAAGAGCTTTATACCAGTAAGAGGTGCCAACCATGTCATGGCCTCTTTGGGGAGTTCCTTGTCACTAAAACCATTCATAAATAGGCAGGTGGCTTTTAGGAGAGATGTAGGTTTGTGGCTTCTTGTGGAAAAGGGCTCTTAAGTTTCCTTCTAGTCCTGCTTGTCTTCAAGAAGTGTCCCCAGCCATTTTTTTCCTCAGTTGCTTGTTGTTATGGAATGATGACTAGATCAAGTGTAAGTTGTTCAGAAAATGAACTAGATTCCTGATACTCTTTATCAAAGACAGCTTAAGTTTTAAGGACTTAAATTTTTAAAAAAGAAGTTTTAATGAGGTGGAAAGAAACAGCAGCATTTTAGAATGACGTGGTGCTACCTTTACTCAGTAAGTCTTCTTCCAGAGTCTCACATGGAGTTATGTAAAAGGGAGAGTGTCATTCCTTCCTACTTGCTCTATTCTTTTTACAGCAGATGGGATTACTCATATTTGTCACACACTTTATTCATTAGATTTCAGTTCAAATAACTTTTGCCTCAAACATTCCTGGTGGTGTGTAAAGATGTGCCTCCACAGAGGGTATTTAAAGGATTTGCTACTGGCTCAGATAATAACCCTCAAAAACACACCAAAAACATTTTGCACGATGGCAGGAACATTTAAAGAGTAACTAAAATAACTTTTAAAATGATTATTTGGTGACTAGCACCTATTTATTGTGTTTGATGTGTTAAAGAAACACACACGTGTATTGCCCTGTGCAAGATGTGTATGTTCACAAATACCACTCTTTTTCTTTACAGTTTGTTGCTGGCTTGATAAGATCCTTAACAAATGGTTTTATACACTGCACATCTGAGTATTTAGGCATTTACAACTGCAGTCAACACTGATTCTAACGTTTTTGAAGATGTTTTGATAGCATTTTAGAAATCTATCATGTTTCCTTTACATATGCATGACTAATGTGTAGAAATACTTCATATAATTATAGCTTTGCATTCACAAAGAAAATAGCTGTAAGTATGAAACAATCAATTTGCATGTCTCAAAGAGTAATGTGAGTGGTCTGTAAACCTTTTATATTTCAATTGCACACACTTAAGTAGTTTTAAATAATGTAGTTCATTTTCAATCAATAACTGCAGAAATTCTAAGCATACATTTGGTACATAACCTTCCATATTGTATCTGTTTTATTTTTAAGAAACAAAATACTTTTCATGTCTAGTTCTAATTTACCATTTTGTAGTTATGCCCGGTAAACAGATGGGCCTTGCTGTTCTGATAATACATTGAGAGGAGAGCAAAGCTGGATGCCTATAGAGTATGTACATCAGTTTTGTCTTCAGCAACAGGCTTGTAGGTATAAATGATGTAAGTCTTAAAATGAAAGTAAAACAGAGTTTTGTTTTGTGTATGTTTTCCTATCAATTTTTACACAAGAGTAATTCTGTATTTTCATATTTGGCCAAATTATTTTCTTCTGAATCCCCTAGAAGGAAAATAAAGCATTCCATTTACCGGGATGACCCAGGTACAAATGCTGCTCTTGTGGCTTTGTTCTTCGATTTCAAGGGCATCATAACAACCGTAGTCCAAGACAAGAATATATTCATCATTTGATCGTTTTCAGAACTCCTACATTTCTGCTATAATAACACACCTTAGTGTTAATGCTTCCCAGCTACTGGAGTAAAGCTCTTCTGGAGTAAAACTATGTCTGGTGTTTAAACATACAAGGCTGAAATGTTTCATCATTTCTACCTTTTAATCAATGAAAAGCTACAATTTAGCTAGAAGTTGATAGACTTGGCATCATTCTAACAGCACTACAGTTTGCTGCATGTACTAGGTCAGTAACCTCGGCATCAGGTTCCCTCCCCGCCAACCCTCAGCTGTGTGAGAACTGTACTGATTGTGTATGAGAGGCTGAAAGGAAGGTGGAAATGTATACCTGGAATGTATTCTTCTTCTAAGAGAAAATATTAATCTGTATTCAAATACCTAAGTTTTTAATGTGAGGGTATACATACATATCTCTTCCATTTTGGTCTGCCTGTTCTCCTAATTTGGCATACTTCCTCTGGCCCCCTTTACGGACTTGAGGTGACCTTGTTAAACAGAGGCTATGCTGAACCTATCTTGGGTGCCACTATAGCGTTCAGGAATCTCCAGAGAAACAGAACCAGTAGGATATATATAAATGATAGAGAGTGTCTTCAACAGTCACACAGTAGAGCTAGCAATCCTGAAATCCACAGGGCTAGAAAGTCAGGTTAGAGGCCATGTTGCAGTTTGCAGCCTGAAATCTGTAGGGCTAACTGGCAGGCTGGAGACTTCACCAAGGTTTCTGTGTTACACTGATGAAGCAGGATACCTTTTTCAGAAGCCTGTTTCCCTCTTAAACACCTCAGTTGGTCAGATGAAGCTCATTCACATATGGAGAGCCATCCTTTAAAGTCAACTGATTGCAAATATTAGTCACATCTACAAAATACTGTCTTAGACACATCTGGATGAGTACTGACCAAGCATCTGCTTGC
This sequence comes from Dinomys branickii, assembly GCA_004027595.1. NCBI lineage: Eukaryota > Metazoa > Chordata > Mammalia > Rodentia > Dinomyidae > Dinomys > Dinomys branickii. Next base: position 6,291 of record PVLD010008628.1, read on the forward strand.
CATTTTCTAGTACTCTGACACATCATTAATAAACACAGCCAGAAAGCCTGACAGGCCAGTCACAGCCCTTCTGTTAGACTGTTTGACATGGGGAGATTCTTTTTCTGAAGTCTTGCTATAAATAATACTTGGAGCTTGAACTTTGGGTTCCATGGGAAATAGGGAGAACAGCCTTGGCTAAAGAATACAGCAGACCCTTGTGGGCGGGGGGTGGGGGTGGTGGGGGGTGAGAGCCAGGGGGGCTGTACTGGGACAGACAGCATTTGAGCTCCTGGATTTATCTGTGCCACAGCCCAGCTCTCCCTGGGATTATATTCTTTTGTTTGAGCAACTAAGACTCTAAATAAAGAAAAAACCTATTAATATCTAAGATTATGATGCAGTATAGGGGTTGAAATCCATTTGGTCATTTTCTATTTGTTTTAGTACCTCTGTTTTGCACTTTAGTAATTAAAGCAGTGAAAAAAGAAACAGCATACCTAGTCTATTAGAGTAACACCTAATAATGAAACTTACAAAAAGACAAGAAGAAGGTACAGTAGGCAGATAATGCAGGAGAAGTTGCCCAGCTTTGGGATAAGGAACTAAGTTTCCTTGAGTAAGGGCCTAAGTGCAGGTGAGGGTGTGGGTACTGAAAGGTGTGGATGAGTCATCTAGTGGGGAAGAGTGATCTGGGAAGTATTGGGATGAAAGAGTAAGGCTTACACACAGAATTGAAAGAATAGAATGGCTGAGACAGAAATAGAGAGAAGCTTCATAGAATGTGGTGTTACTGAAAGCCTCAAGGCTTCCTTGAAACATACAGCCGATTGCAGCCACAAGGTAAATGGCAGAGCCACTGCCTGAGACAGGAGTGCTGGGAGGAGCAAATATTTGCAGAAGGAGTGATCGTCATTCAGATAGAAGACATCTAATAACCTGGATAAACATTTGGAGCTCAGGAGAAATGTCTGTACAGAGTCACCTGTCACCTACATGAATGGGGCAGGAAGGGACCTAAAGATGGAAGGGTCAGTTTCTGAAGAAGATGATGATGATATGACTTTTTAATTTGTTGCCTTTAAAGTAAGTTTATGAATTATGAATAAGAAGAAAAATTTTTAACTTGAAGACCAGGCCAAAACCAGTACATAATCACGGAGAAGGAGCTGGTAGGAATCCCGTCTCTCACCTAACTCAACACTTCACTCTCTAAAATAAAGAAACTGAAGACAAGAGATGATCAGACCCCAATCCAAAACCTCTTAACATCTAGCACTTTGCTCTTTCCTTTCCTTTCCTTTCCTTTCCTTTCCTTTCCTTTCCTTTCCTTTCCTTTCCTTTCCTTTCCTTTCCTTTCCTTTCCTTTCCTTTCCCACTTTGCTCTTTCTACTGTACTTTAGTAGACAGAAAGGATGAGAGAGAAATTGGTGCTTCAATGTGACATATATTGCCATGTTTTCATTTCACTTTAAATTTTTATTTGAATGTCCATTCTCCTGCCTTGCCTTCCCGCTGCTGCTGAGCTGTGGCTGGCTGGTGAGAGCTACCTGAAGCTCCTCATCTGAACAGCACCACTCCCCAGAAGGAAGGATCTATGTAATCCCCAAACCACTCAAGAAAGGATGAGATGGAATTGATTATTAATTATACAGCCTGTACTAGGACTGCCTTGTCCCAGCAGACTAGGATCCACCGGGGCTTGAGAAAAGAAATGGGGCAAAAAGGCCATTTTCATAACTTCTTGTTTGTATAGTTTTCCTGCCAGAGTTAGAAATTGTTTTTACTTAAATTGGGGGAAAAAAAAGAAAATGTGAAAAAATTGATTCCACCTGTATTAAGGATTTCAGCCTTTTTCATTGTTGTCTTTTTCAAGGAGATTAACATTAACCTTGAATATTAATAATGGTTTTTGCTTTCTCCAAAAGTATAATTAAAATAGGGTTAAAACCTGAAACAAGTACATGTTGGTCTGATCCAAACTTCTTTCATTTCTGCTTTCGAGGTCAATCCCTTTTCCTGTGAAGTGAGGTTATAGCATCATTTCTACTTTGAGCATTTTTAGGGTTCTTGGGAAAGACGTTGATGTGGAAATTTTCTTTTAGTAGTAAAAGTTTAAAAATCAGTAAAGAGTAGTGCCTCTAAAACTATCTTAAATGCCAGATTATATTTGAAAGAATCATCAAAGTTAAGAGCAGATTTAATAGTAGTAACAATGACTAGGAGCAGTGCTGATGAATGTGTTTGCATGGCAGTTCCTTGTCATCTTCCTCCCATAGGTGATGGCAGTTCTTATCCATGGCTTCTACGTACACATCAGCAGTAGAGGCATCTCAAAAGGAGTTGCAAGTATTGAACATCTTGATCCCACTGCCTGTGGGACTTTGATAGGTTATCAATATATTGCTAAAGAATAGACTCAACATCTATTACCAGCTTTCATCTAAATCTCTGTACCACAAAACAAATTTCACTAAAAATAATTGTCTTCTGCCTGACTTATCAGAGAAACGTTCATGTTATGGGAAATTCAGAGTACATTCAAGAATCTAGCACATTAGTGCTGGTGAAAACTAATGAGTTTTGGAAAAAGCATAAATGTAAATTGTACTAAAATGGAAGCATAACACTCATGTGAAGAGCTAAGGCTGTTAAGGTACTGAAAATTAATATTCTATGAAATGCTTCTTAAGTGGAAACCTTAATATAAAAGCTTCTCCAAATAAAACCAAGTTTCATCATTGAAAAGTACTTTGATCATATACCATGAGTTTTTTATTTGAACTATTTGCATAGATCAGATTTTTTTAATTTCAAGATCCTAGCTGGAAAATAAGCATTTGTTTATGTAAATGTTGCCCTTTAAATCTTGTAGCTTTTAAATATGTTTGCTGTCTGATCTATAGCTTTGAAATGGTTTCTATTCAGTGATGTTATTTGCAAATATTATCAATACATGCCCAAGTTTATGTATTAGAAAATAGCTATATTCATAGAGTTTGAAATTAAGTTAATTTTTTTTCTTCTGGTTGGATATTTCTAATATTTTTTGCATATTCTAAAAGTAACCTCTGAGGTCATTTGCAAATGGTTCTAATCAAGAAGGAAAAAAGAATAGAAAAATATCTCATATAGCTTTACCCATTAGTGGGATAACTCATCAGGCAGAGTTTGTCTAGTGGGACTTCATCAAAGATAACATAGCAGAAAAAAATGATGTCATTTATTTAAATCTACAACCTCAAATAGGAAGACCTGTGAGCATTTTATAGGTGCTTCTCTTTGGGGAGTTGGGAAACTACCATTTTTACATCTATCTGTTTCTAAAAATTATATTTACATTTGAACTAGACTCATAGATTACCACTGAAGCTATAAAACACATTTCAAAAAGAAGTTCTATGTGTGTTCTCTGGGTAGAGTGGTGTGCCAAGAGTCCCTTTAGAATTTATGTAGCTAAATCATAAGGACCAGCCTTACTATGAAGCTGTTAGCATCAAGGAATTTACCCTAGGATTTCAGTGACTGAAATCTCATAGGCCTGAAAACCTAAAGTGTGCATATGATAGCACAACAGAAAAACTCCAAGTGGCATTTCCTGAAAACTTTAAGGTTTATGTGCCTCTTAAATAAATTGAAATTTTGGTATGTGGCAATGAGAGGTCACTGTCTCATGATTTAACTACTGGAGTTGGGTCATAAACATATACTTAGATAAAATCACATACCGATTTTTCAGGCCTTTCTTTTTCAGTAAATTTTAACTATGTGGCAACAATAGAAATATTCTATTTACATGTGACTCTCAAAGTTTAAACAGGTTCTTCCAATTTATATATGCACCTACTAAATGGTGAATATGTACGACCCAAAGACACAGTTTTTTCAGTTTCAGACTGGGTTAGTGTGTTTGTTCAGGGCTCTTTCAGCTGCATCTTAAAGAAACCCACCCCAGCTCAGGGGAAAAGCTGGCACACTTCAGAGGCCCCGTAGTGTGCTGATTTCAGGCACGGCTGCCCAGGGCCTTGAATTCTCACCATGATACACTCTCCCAGCATCCTCTCTACCAAATGGAAGATGCCATGATCTGTAGCTGAATATCCATATTGTAAAGATCCAGTAAACTCAAAGGAGATTATGCATTTATCATATTTATTCAAACAACTCTGGCAGAAGGGAGCTAGGATGAGTTTTTATTAGGGAGACTTGGGAACTTGCAGTACCCAGTGACTACTCAGGGAAACAGGGTACATCGAATAGTCTGTCCACTCCTTGGCAACGGCAGTGGGTAAGCTCTGACTCACCATATGGAATGGATTTACCCAGGAAGGAGACACCATTGCCCTAGTATGGGGAGATGGAAGCTGGGCAGGCCAACGGAGTAGATGTGAATGGTAAATGATCAGACTGTCGTTATGTATTTCTGATCTTTTGAGGGGAGGGCTGTTTTGTCCAGGACTGCAGGTGACCTTCCTTTTATAAAATCTCAAAGTGGCACTCTGTTACGACACCGAGGTACAGCACAAAGTCAATACATAAGACTCTCCTTGACCTAATCTCTTCTCTTTCCTAATGTACTGGTCTCAGCTCCTGTAAACTTTCTTTAGATCCAGCCACACAGAAATCTTTGCGATTCTCCCAAGCGACTGTGTTCCCTGTCAGTCACTGTTTGATTGCTGTGGCGAAACACACACACACAATGTTTGCATAAGGAAGACCTCATTCTGTGGCTGCGTGGCTCTGTTGCTGTGGAACCGAGGTGAGGCAGAGCAGCGTAGTGAGGAGTGTGTGGTGGAGACAAGGCGCTCACTCACAGAGGAGGAAGAGGAGGGCCAGGACAAGATGTCTCCCGTGGCACCCCTGTGACCCACCTCCTCCCTCAGGACCCCACCACCCAACGTTCCACTGCCTTTTAATAATGCCATCAAACTCCAAACCCATTCATAGACAGATAAGACCAGAAACTCTCCCTCTGAACTGCTCTGTGCGTGGCTGCCTGGGGACCAAGCCTTCAGCCACTTGAGATCCAAACCACACTGTATTCTTTCACTGCTACTTTCCAACATTTTCTCATAACAAAGGTTTGCCAAAGTTATTCCTTCTGCCTAAAAGTCCTTCCATACTGTTGTCCTTATTCATTTAAAACCACCATTTAACATTGTCTTCTTCAATTTCTTTCTTTGGTCCCACTCCTTTCTTTCCCAGACAGATTTAGGTATGTTTTCCTTCATGTCTTTACATCTGCATACAAGTACTATTAGAATTTATTATACTGCACTGTACCATTTATGGGTCTATTCCCCATTAACAGTGAATTTCTTAGGAGTTATGAGTTATCTTTCATAAAGTACTCTCAGTACTCAGTACATAGTATGCTTTGAATGCACGACTGAGCCAGGGAGTGAATAGGTGCATAAATGAGTAAGTGGATTCTGACTAGTTTCGTACTAAAATACCTCACTTCCTCTCTGCAAACAGCGCTGTGCAGAAGCACAGGAGGGTCAGAATGTGCGGTGCTGTGAGTGTGCGTGCAAGAGCTGGAAGGCTTAGGGTCAGATCTTGGCTTCTTCACTTGCGGCTGTTTGACTTGAGCAAAGGACCCAAATTTATGTCTGTTTTCTCCTCTGTAAAGAGAGTGATAATAGTTACCAAGTGCTTCCTTCTTTGATCTTCACTGATCCTGTAATAAAAATAACTATTACTTTATAAGTAAGTAAAGAGATTCAGGATGGTTGAGTAATTTGCTCCAGGTCACCTCCTAAAACTGGGAGCTAGTATCCTAATGGAGTACTGCCTAATTCAGAAGCCTCACATTGGGCTGAGGTTGCATAACTCATGGTAGAGCATTTGCCTGCATGTGCAGACCCACCGTTGGACCCCAAGGACTGAGGAATGTACAGAGTTCTCACACTTTCAGCTGCCCTGAGATTTCACAATTTGTTTGACTGGAAGAATAGTACAGGTAAATTTTTCTTCCTTTAGCTAATTTTTGTACTAATGATTATTTTCTAAGAATGTGATATGAACCAAACAGCTATTAAATATTGCTGTGCTTGAGCCCACTCCTTTATGTTGTATTGTTCATTCCTTTGGGTAGCTGAATGTAGATAGTTGATGAATAAATGCTAATATTTTCATTTGAATTGAAAAATAGAAGAATTATTACTTTGACCTCTTCTCTTTCTGTTTATATTTCCAAAAAGAGAAAAAGGTATCTTAAAAAATATACATAGCTCAAAGTGGTAAGAGTTTACTCAGGATGTATTTGATCCATCCCCATGTGTCAGGCTGCCCCATAGGCAGCTGGATCTCTGGAAACTGAAAGGGCAACATGGAAGCATGAACATTTCATTGCCCCAGACTTCCTCCATAAATGAATTGTGAGCACCTACTTATAAGTAGGGGAAAATGGGCCAATCCAAATGCTACAAAAACGTTCTTACTTCTGGTCCACCCAGAAACAGTTCAGATACTACCCAGCCATAGTGGTTCTGAGGGTTAAATACAGTTCATTTTATCATCCCAAAGTCATGATGATTGTACAAACCATGTCCTATTCAGAAAGATTAAGAAAATTGACAATTTTGAGCAGGATAGTTGATATGTGTTCTAAGTCTTGAAGTACACCTGAATTGATACAAATTTGTTTTCGTTAACTTAGACAATTAAAATCAAGAGGCTAAGTTATTTTCAGTGAACATCGTCATTTTACATTCATTTATTTCAGCTTTGTATGAAGCACAGCTGCATTATAACGTGATCAAGCACAATAAACCAAGCCCTGTTGTTTGTAGATGGAATAATTGCACCACTCAAGTAGATGTACAGCTTTATCTCAAGTGTTTTCAAAGTACAACTGTGAACGTTTTTCTCTTCCAAAAATAACTTACTCAAACTTTAGAAAGTATGGATTTTCTACCTCCTATTACCAAAAATAAATGAAATGTTATAGATCAGTGGTCTGAAGTTATTTAATTGAAGTCACTTAATTGGTAGTATTTTTCCAATGTTTTTGAAAAATAAATTGGCTGAAATAGCTGCAGCATTTATAGGATATTAACAGAACACACACACATACACACACACTCACATGCACACACAGTGAATAAATGTGTGTGTTGATTTGTTTGGCTTACATGCTTGACAACTCCCTAGGATACAATCATGAGTAGACCATCTACTACAGAGAATGTCCATTTTTACCTTTCCTTGGTACTGCCAAATTCCCTTCTTTAAATTCAGAACGACCTGAAGAGAGTTTATTTGCAAAGACTTTCAAAGCTGTGAGGAGGCACACCGCTTGATAATGCAGCTCCTAGAGCTCATGGCGACAGGTCTGTGACACTCCTGTGCAGCTGGAGAGGTGCCTTGATGCTGGAGGACTTGCAGGGAGGCTGCCATGGGAAGAAGGGGAAGCTGCTGTTGAGAGGCAACCCTGTCCTCTGCCCTTCTGTGATTCTGCCAAAACCCTCACTGATCAAGTCAGACTTGGAAGCTGAAAGGCCGTGGAGTGAGCGTATTGATGGAGACCAAATAGCTCAGCTTCTCGTAGCCGAGAGTAGAGAGGCTCTAGGAGGGGAAGCCACGGGCCAGTGTGAATTACTAAAAGCATTGGTGGCCAAGGATGGCTACAGAGTATCCCCTAGTCCATGTCCACCACTGTCTACCTATCCTCCTCTTTCACGATCACACCTCAGCTGCCTCCACTGCTTATTACAATTAATAATGCTGCAGTGGCCCTCCCGATAGGTGTTGCTGTGTGGACCTGGGGGTTTCTCATGGGGGTAGAACCAGGCACAGAACCGACGGTCTTAATGTGCATGAATATACTTAGTTTGAGTCGTTTTCACCCTTTAGCAAGAGGTGCACATGTGTTACCGACATATAGCAGCTTTGTAACCTCTGCCGACCTCTTAAGGATAAATGAACATGTGTATATGCTCCAGGATGCTTTCATATACATGTTAAATAACTATATTATATTCACACAGAAGTATGCAGTAAAACTGAAAAAAAACTAGGTATAGAGGTACATCTGTAATTCAGTTCTCTAAAGAAATTTCATTTAATGTTTTATGTATAAAAATTTTTGGAGCAGTCTGGAAAAACATCATCATTTACATCTATTGTGCTTATGTAAACATCTCTACTACTGTGTTTGACCCCACTATTTATCCAACTTCACTGAGGTGTAAATGAAGAACAACAAACCATACTAATTTAAAGAGTGCAAACTGATAAATGTTGACCTGTGTGTGCACTCATAAATATTCCATCACCTTCGAAACTTTTCTTTGTTGCCAGGGAAAACACTGACTTAGGTTTCTGGCACTATGCATTAGTTTGTATGTTTAAAAAATTTTAAAGAGTGTTTAAGAGTGTAGGACCCCAACATGTACTTTTTGTGGGGGAGGCAGCCTCTTTTAATCAGCATGTGATTTTGATGTTCAGGCTCATTGTTACATACATCAGAACTATGTTCTTTTCTTTGCTAGGTCATACTGAAATATATATATACACATCAAGCTGTTCACCTTTTCATATATACTTGAGCTATCTCTGAATTCTTGGTGATCCTCCTGCCTCAGCCTCTCAAGTGCTGGGATTACAGACATGTGCCCCATAACCAGTTTAGGTCATTTTTTAAAATGTGGTATATCCTTCCTTTTTAAGAAATTTCTAAGTAGATCTCCAAACTAGTTATACCATTTTACACTGTCAGTAACAGTGTATGAAAGTTCTAGTTACTTTACATCCTCACTAAGCACTTGATGTGGTTGTTCCTTTCAAATTTGGTCAGTCTGATGGAGAGGGAGTGATTGGGCAATTCCTCATGACTAATGACGTTACTGTATGTCTGTGGATGTCTGTCTGAGTCTAATAGCTTCCTTTGTAAAGTGTCCATTCAAATATTTTGCCCATTTTTAGGTTGTCTTATGATTAAATTGTAAATATTCTATACATATAGTATAAATATACTTTATCTAATAGGTAAATATTTATGTCAGTCTGTGGGTAGCTGTCATGGTTGATACATTGTGTCAACTTGGGGAGTCTACAGGTTTGGCTGAGTGACTCAGGAGGAAGCCAGGGCTCTTACTTTGTACAGATCCTGAGCCTGTGGAAGAGGAGGGCATGGAGACTGTGTGAGGGCTATACGCCCCCTGGGTGGGGCAGGCTGTTTACAGTGTAAGGGAAGGAAAGAGGCTGCTGGCAGCCATTCCTCCCTTTTTTGCTCTTGTTTTTGCTGTGCTCTGCTGCCATGAACATTCGCCCTCTGCCATGTGCCACTCTGCCTCTGAGCCAGCCAAGTATGGGCTGAAACCTCCACAAACTGCAAGCTAAATAAACCTTTCCTTCCTTCATTTTGGGCGTTGGGTATTTTGTCTCAGCAATGAGAGAAAGTAACCAAGACAGTAGCATTTCATTTTCTTATTAAGGCTTTATATTTTGAAAGGCAAAGGTATCTAATTCTTATGCAATTTATCTTACCATTTTATATTTTGGATTTTGGTAGTTATCTAATAAAATTTTGTTTACCTTAATATGTTCTATTTTTTGGAAAAGTTTCATGTTTTTACACTGTACATTTAGTCCTATAATTCTATAATCAGTTCTCAATTTTTGTGTACCTGGTATGAGGTATGAGTTGATGTCTATTTTTTCCAATTATTAAATTGGTCCAGTGTCATTTGTGAAAAGATTAACTTTTTCCTGTTGCTTTGATGTTTTGTTAAAAAACAACTGACCAGTCAGGCGTGATGGCGCATGCCTGTAATCCTAGCACTTGGGAGGCTGAGGCAGAAGGATCATTGTGAGTTTGAGACCAGCCTGGGGTACACAAAGTGAGCTCAAGGCCAGCCCGAGCTGCACATTGAGACCCTGTATCAAAAAGATGAAAAAAAAACACCCCAAAACCAAAACAACTGACCAACCCATTCAAAAGAAAAAACAAAGGAAGAAGAAAGCCCCAAACAAAAACAAGGGGGAACACTCAGCTGCCCTCATGTCCACTGTCCTGTTTCTGGGCTCTCTCTTCTCTCTTGCTTATTTGACTTTGTATGTTTTCAATCAGTTTTAAGCTGCGGCATTATAATCATTCTTAGAATTTCCAAGGTTTTTAAATTTTTATTGTTTGGCTTTCCTAAATTCTCTGCATTTCCTATAAATTTTAGAAGTTATCCTGCTAATTTTTACAAAGCAGAAATGTTGGTCTAATATCCGTTTCTGTCCAGGGTGAACAGGTCCCAAAAACGAGGTACTCGCAGGTGAATAAAAAGTTAGAAGAAAAAGAAATACACGAGATAATGTCCTGGGATCAGGGGGTTACAGTTCTCCTGACTGTAGCCCCAATCACCTCTTCCATAACCTTTTATTGAGATAAAACAAAAGAGGCACCTGGGCCATCGGGTGGAGAGTAACCGTTTTAGCAAGAACAATACAACTCAATTACCATAGGCATGAGACTTGACTAGATAGCTAGCCTGTTATCATTCCTTTTCTACACAGCACAGCAAAACATTTAGTGTTGGCTCCAGGGCTTACAAAGCTTTTGTTCGACTTCCTCCAGAACCCAACAACCTAGGTCCGGTTATACCTAAGGCAATACATTGAAAGATTAACTAAAGAATGCCCTTCTCCACACAGACACAGAAAAACCCACTGGAATTTTAAGATTGCATTCAATCTATCTTATCAGTCAACGTAGGGGAAGTTGCCTATGCTGGTCCATGAACAAGGCACATCTTTCAATCATTTAAGTTTTCTTTCATCAATGTTTTATAATTTTCAGTGCAGAAATCATGGATTAAATTATTAAATTTGTTCCAATTTTATAACTATTGTCATTAATGTAAGCAAATTAAACAATTATTTTCCAATGTTTTGCAACTAGTGTACAAGAATTTAAATAATTTTATGTTAACTTTGTATCATACTACATTTATTTCTTATTTCTAGTAGTGGTTCTGTAGGTTCTCTGAGATGTGATTATTAATGTTACTGGATTTGCACCTATCATTTTATTGTGTTTTGTCTTTTTGCCATCTGTTTTTGTCATTATGTTCGTTTCTCTTCTTCCTTCTTGCCACTTTTAGGATTATTTGAATATCTTGATGTTTAATATACTCTTAGCTATCTGATTTTTGTCCGTATTATTTCTGTGGTTGCTTCGTAGGTAGAGTATCCGTACCTGACCCTTCACCATCTGTGTGAGCTAATGCTGCAGCATTTGATGTCTAACAGAAACCTTGATACCGTAGAAGTCCCTGTACCTCCCTTCCCACCTTTATATAACAGTTGTGATGAATTATATGTGTTACATGAAAACTTTATAAGACAGTGGTATAATCTGAGTGCAAATTAGCTATACCTGTATAAAATACTTAATAGGAAATACGTGGTCTTTATACCTATACAGCTATATCTCATCCTTAGTGCTTATGCTTTGTCGTAAGATTCTGACTTCCTTTTATATCATTTCTCTTTAATTTGAAGGTTTTTTTCCCTTTTAGCAGAGATAGTATACTGACTATTATAGCTTATATCTAGTGCACCCCCCCCCCAAGCTTCATGTGGTTTTGGGAGTGACTGGAGCCCCGGCGTGTGAGACTAGATTAGTCAACTGATTGTTTTAGTACAGTTCTGGATATGGGGTAGGCTTACTGAAGAGGATATGAGTGGGAACAACCAATAGGCTCAGAGCCTGGATAGAATAAAGAGGAAGAAGAAGGAAGTCATGCTCTTCTTGCCTGCCTTGCCACAGACTGCATGGCCCTCTGCCTTGGACTGCAACCTCCACAAACTGCCAGCTGTTCAAACCTTTCCTCCTATAATTAGTGGGTGGTCAACATTTTGTCCCAACAATGAGACCTTAAGACAGCGATAATGAATTTTCTTAATTTTTTCATCTATAGATATTCTCATTTACCCTTTATTCTGGGAAGACATTTTCACTGGATAGGGAATTCTGACATGATGGTTCTTTTCTCTCAGCTTCATAAAAATGCTGTTCTTCTGTCTTCGGCTCCATATTTTCTGATAGGAAATTTATAGACATTGAAATCATTTTAATATATTATTTTCTCCCAGATGTCTTAAAATTTTTTTCTTTACCCTTGCAGTTGGATTATGATGTGTCCAGGCATGGCTACTTTGTTATTATGCTCGCAATATGTTGAAATTCTATAGTCTATGATTTCCACCAAATTTGGAAAGTTTTTGTTTTCTTTTCTTGAGATACAACTTTCTCTTTTAATCTCTTTCTGCTTTTCCTTTGGAACAAAAACCCCCACACATTCTGAGGTCCTCCAATACCTTTTGTATTTTGTTTTAGTTAGTTTGTTTCTCCTCACTTGCTTTTGTGATATTCTCCTGTTTTATAGAAGTCATTGTTTGCTATCTGTTAAAGACAAAAAAGAATTTCATGATATTTTCCACTATAGAGCAGAGTAGACAAATTATGATTATTTATTTATTTATTTAGTCAGTTTTATGAGACAGGATATCACAGTGTAGTTCAGACTAGACTTGAAGTCACTATGTAGCCAGGGTGGCCTCAGATTCACAGAAATCCCCTTGACTCAGTATCCCAAGAGCTGGAATTATAGGCATGTACCACTGTGCCTGGCCTTCACAAATTTCATAAACATATACTTTCTTTTAGTCTACTCTAGATGCCCCCTCCTCCCTTGTATAGTTGTTTCACATGGGTTCCGGATGTGTATCTAATCATTGCTTATCCTCAGACACAGCCAGGTCTCCCATAAGCAGGTCAAGATGCACGGTGGGCTAGTGGATCTGGCCCCATTCTCCAAGCACAGGTGTAGCAGCCACGTCCCTTTCTCAGGTCACCAGTTTCTCATATGGCCTGTTTCTCTTATCCACACTTCCTTGTCTATTAATTTTCAGAAAAGTTACAATTCTTAGATTCCATTTCTTTTGTTTTTTCCTTTGAATATTTGTGTTTTCAAAGATGCATTATTTCTGGTGTCACATTGCCTGGATTTAAAGCTGGTCTCGAATTTTCACAAGGTTATTTTGAGAAACTCAGCCTGTTCCATTTTCCTCTTTGGTGAAACTGGCATAGGTCATATGAAGAAATCTTGCAATGATGCACATACAGCCCAGCTCCCAGCACACTGCAGTGCACAGTGCCCAAATCACAGTGACAATGGTCTCCCGCCCACAGCAGGGCTACTCCTCAATACATGTGGCCACTACCGGTCATTGCTACTTCAGCTTGGGAAACTGGAAGACTCACAGTCTTAACAAGTAGCCTTGCTTCTAGTTAGAGAAAACAATAGCTTCTTCAAGGAGAAAGGCTCCCAGAAATAAGTAAGGTCAGCATTCTGGACTTCTGCCTCCGAGTCAGGAGGTGTTCTCTAAAATTTTCGATTTTAGAGAAAAATTAAAAGATGTGGATTGGGTTCAGATGTCCAGATAAAATTTTTAATCAGAATGCACACCTGCTGCCAGAGGGTTAAATTAAAAATTCAGATTTATCTCCTTTATCTATACTTGCTCTTTTTGTTTTAAAATCTAAGACAAAGAAATATTCTATTTTGTGTGATGAAGTATTGCCTGATTCTAGAATCAACTATAAAGTCCACTGAGATCTTTGCAATTAAAATAAAATAAAATAATATCCAACTCAAAATATTTTTAAGCATTACATTATCTGAGTCCCAATTTCCGTGCTCTGACCTGTCCGATCTCTCTCCCTAAGTGTTATGTTCACTGCACAAAAGTGTTTGGAGGGAATGGGATTTTCTGAAAAATCTGTGGAAAAATGAAATGTGTATATGTTTGCAAAGTGCAAACTATGTGCTCATCTGACTTAGTTAAAAATTATCCAAAATAAGCTCTTAAGGCACAGACAAATAATTACTTTTCCATGTCATTTTGTTAGTAGATTCTATATAGCATGTTTTAGATTACTACATTGTCTAAGGCGGTAATATCCAATACAGCAGAAATCAGTTTTCTCCTCATTGCAGAAGGAAGATAATTGTCCAAGGTGTTATCTATTAATCTTCCTGGATTAAATTTATTCAAAATATTTTCTGTTAGGAAATTTGGTAACATTTTCTTTGTAGTGAACATTAACTAATACTAAATTATAATATAACAGCTCTGGAAGTATAATGTTACACATCCATGTGAATGCCAAATGAACGTAGTTACCTATGCTATAATAATGAATATCAAACAAATTTATGATGGTACACCTAAAGTACTTCTGAAATTTCATGCAGTTATCAATTTTAAGGATGCTGTACAAATATACCTTATTACAGGACTTGCTGGCACTAAGCTCTCAGCCTGCAGTGCAGTTTCATGGGATTTTGGACATAAACATGATTTTGAAAGCTGAAAAATGCAGTGACGATGGAGTAGGGAGACATATGTATTCAAGAGGGGGTACGTGTGCCCATTTGTAGGTGTGATAATGAGATAGAATAAATTAAATACCACGTTTCAAAGAGATTGTGACTCATAAGTATTAATTCAATATTAAACAACTGAAAAATATAATTAAAATATTCAGGGGACTGACTTCTAAATATGCAATCCTAAAACAGATTGACCATGTACTTAGTAAGTCAATGACTCTATTTTTATTTAAATGTAAATTTATTTTTCTAGAATCCCATATTAAAAGAATATTTTATTGGGTTCATAAATAATATTCATATGTATTATTGATTTCTATGAAATAATACTGTAGACTTTTGAGATATAATTCTGACATTGCAAACATTAGCAGGTCTAGGGAAATTAACAGGATAAGTAACCAAATCACTGTGGTGTAAAGAGGAGCCAGCGCAACAGACCTTCCAGAGAGGGAGAAGAATTCGGCAAAAAAAAGAAATAACATTTGAGATGAACCTTGTAAAAATGGCATTGAAACCATATTTTAGATGAAAAATATAGTATGGAAAAGTTCATGGAGAAACAAAAGACATTTACACTTTTGAGGTTTATAGAATTCATGTCTATGACTTTTGGGAAATAAACACAAAGAGAAAGTGTGTGGCCCCTGATATCTCAGACCTAAAATGACCAAATCAGAATTCTGCTGTTGATTTTCCAAGTGCCAAACAAAGATAATATGTCAGTGCCCAAGAAAGAGAAAATGACCAAAACTTTTTTGGTCACGAATGACCCAAGTCATGCTTTAAAAAAGTGTTTCCTATAGCACCATGAAAAATGAGTTAGATCAAGCACACAAATCCCTGGAATTCCCAGCTAGGGGCCAGTGCAGTTGTTAGAGGAGATGACAAGCAGTGATGGCAATGGGAAGGGGAAGGAAATGCATGGGAATATTCGACATGGGGTCTGTGTGTTTTCAGGTTTACATTCAGAGTGAGCCCTTCCCCAACATACTGCTGTATTTGAATAAATCAGTGTTAATTGAATGAAAGTATTGCACTGAATTTTATGAAACTAGATATTTATACGAAAATGTGCCCTCATGTATATGTATTATTCTAGTGTATATGACTCATTAAAATTCATTAAACATTTCAAATTTAAAATGTGTTACACGATGCACCACAAATAGCTATATAAATCAATGTGTTACACATCTACAAGATATAAATATACACCCATTTTATGAAAGTCTGAACTTCTTGCTGATAGAAAGCGATGATGTCTTTCCATGCCAAAAGTACAAATTCCCTGACCCTAAGTTAAGCTTGGGCACAACAGACCCTTCCAGCCTCTTCTTTACCCCCTTCCTTCCACACACCTCTCACTGCCCCTCCCAGGCACAGCCTTTGGTGCGTTGAGAACCTTGCTCTCAGTTACTGAATGAAGAGATAATGGAGGGAGGGAGGAAGATACAGAAGGAATGAAGACAGAAGAAAGGGCAAGAGGCAGTTTGGGAGGAAGGGACGAGAGGAGACAGGAGCTCTGCCTCCCTCTTACTAGCATCATGACCCAGGAGAAGTTGATCTGCTTAAAATTGCTTGTGTCTGAAAAAAAAGCTACAGGATTGTTATGCAGATTTAAAAACGAATGCATTACGGTATTTGACACTTCACTGGGATCACAGTTGCAGCTCCTCGAGTAAGATGGTGTTCCCTCCCGTCTGTGTGTCCCCTCCTCTCATCTGTTGTGAGGCTCTGGGATGGGAGAGATTTCCATAGAGATGGACAGTTATGGGTGAATAAATGATACAATCAGTAGATTTCGGTTGTTTATTTTTGGAATTTACATTTTAAATAATTTTTATTATTGGACTAATGGGGTTTTTATTCAACTCACCCATATGCCTTTACCTGTCTCTTTTATAACTATTAGAAAATTTTAAAACTGCTCATATGAAGCATGGAATAGCACAAGCTATAGGTCACCATATGATAATA